>JBCAUI010132204.1:0-18287 GCA_038406195.1 Haplosyllis anthogorgicola
CTGTCATGTCTTGGTGCCCTGGTTAGACAATAATTCACCAGCACTTTGTTTATATTTTGGTTTAGTGTCAGTTCAGTAAGGTCAGAGAATCACTAACGGCATGTGTCAGCACCTCATAATAAGGAACGGGTAAATAGAAGGCAGTATCAATATGGATATGCTTTTAGGTTGTGTGAAATCATAAACACGTCATAGATGGATTTTAAAGCAATAAATTAAAAGGAAAATCAGTCTCATAGTTTTAGTTTCATGCACTTAGTGAAAATGAAAATTACACAAAATGCCAAATTTATTACAATTTGGAGTGAGACATTGCGACAGTTCTACACTTGACTGAACTCAGTACACAAAAATCGTATCATTTTAGAAAGGAAGAGAACAAAGGAGAGAACGAAAGAATTTCACGCTATGCTTTTGATGCGCAATTGTTAAACTTCTTTTCCGAATTCTGTGTACTGCATTGCTTGAAAGTAACGTAAGTGCAAAAAAATCGGAAAATATTTTAAAGATGGAGAAAAAAGGGTTCATTGTTAGTTTTTGTGTAAAAAGCTGCTTCTGAAAAAAAGCTGTTGTAACTATCGGTTCTGCTTGGTAGGTCTGTTCATTATCACAAACGTCAACAGCTTCATTTGGAAATCCATCATGGAAAGAACAAATAGGTTACGAAATATATGTTATTAAGCACGATTTCATGACGAAAATTGTGCGATGGTGAACATACTTCACTACAGTGCTAAAGTACAGGTTTTTTTCACCGCCACAAAATGTGGCAGTACCTGACGAGTAATGAATGCGATGTGTACACTTCGTTCCCCACTGTACTTGGAACAAGCTGTCTTCCCGGGCTGGATCTAGAATGCTTGAAAGGGAGGGGATGCATTCCTAATTCCCCTAATCCCTAATCCCCTAATTTCGCCCAAAGAATTAAAGAAAAATATGCAAAAATAAACTGCATGAAAGTGAAAACAAATTTCGATGAATAAGCCAAAATGTACATTTTGTGTTGTTTTATAAGATCCGTTAATTTTGCTTCCATAGTGTTTCACTTTCCTGGCGAAATAATACAGGAAGAGGTAGTTTAATGTGTTCATATTGATACTGCCTTCTATTTACCTGTTCCTTATTAGGAGGTGCTGACACATGCTGTTAGTGATTATCTCACCTCACTGAACTGACACTCAATCTAAATATAAACAAAGTGCTGGTGAATTATTGTCTAACCAGGGCACCAAGACATGACAGTTGATCAGGTGTGAGGTGTCAACTGGGGCATGAAACAATGCATGACATGACACTGAGCAAGCCTGTTGAATTGCACTATGGTGTGCTATTCTGAGCACTGATCTGTGATGCCAGGTGTTTGAAACCAGGAACCAGGGCACCAAAATAAATTAGCCTGACATCTGCTTGAAATTCTGTCAACTAATCACCCTGGAGTTGAAATATTGTGAATAGAAGCCGTATCAATATTTGACATATCACTAATTCACTTCAGCATTGGAGCCATGGACCCCATGGCCAATTTTTTTTTCATTTTCATGCAGTTTTCACTTTTCTTGAGCAAAAAGAGGGTGGCATCTGTTACGTGGTCAGGTACCCCCTACAGGAAATGCCAAATCAACCACTTTGAGATGTTATGCATGTCACAGTCTGCCATCAGGATACAAAATATACATTAGATTTAAGGACCATCAGGTGCTGCCCCCATCAATTTTTTTGCCGATGAACTTTTGTCCATAAGCCTACTATGAGAAGTCCAACAAATTATCACACACCTCACTTGTAATATCAAAAAGGACGAATTTCCTAACATACAATCTGAATTGCAATGCAGTCTCAAGCATAGCACTGTTTTAACTGTTTTCATCAGTTTAAATTGGACCTTAATTGAGACTTGTTTTATTTACAAAAAAGGAAAGTAAAGTGCAAAGACTAGGGCTGTAGTCTTTTTTTTGAAGGTTTTGTGATCTATATTTCAGTTATTGCATTGAATCTTTCACTTAATCACAAACGAATTCACTTTGAACGGATCAGTTTTTGATAAAATCATATTTGATGCATAGATAAAGCATGATTGGGTTAAATAGCTAAAGTACAAGAAATCAGTACGCCTTTTAATTGTCATTAACGAGTTTTTGTCCAATGCGGCGTTTTGATCCGGCACCCTGTCCACATGGCGTGACGAATGTCGTTTAACTAGTTACAAAAGCCTAAAATAAACATAACATTTTCGGTTTTTTCATTATAGCTATAAATCCTAAGTCTCTGATAACTTATTTATAATATTTTATTACCAATCACTCCTGAAATTGAACCAATTTTAAATGTTCAGGAACAAAACTGATAGAATTTCCCAGTTTCGAAACCAGGCTTAACAACGAATACAAATAAAATGGAAAATAAAAAGACATAAATTTGTATTTTGGAATAAGAGTTCTCGAAGGACATTTTTCTGACATTTGAAAGCCCAGGAATAAAACACTGATCATTTTCAACCGTGTTCCATTTGACAATCACCATATACTTTTACTCCTACACTTAAATCTGAATGACACCATCTCCATACACCAAACATTCACACCTTCACTTAAAGCTGAATGACACCTTCATCGTACACCAAACATTCACATCTACACTTAAAGCTGAATGACACCTTCACCATACACCACACATTCCTACCTATACTTAAAGCTGAATGACACCATCACGATATATCAAAGAGAAGATACTCAGGTGTCTTACATTTCGTTCCCGTCATCACACATTCCACGCAATGATCGTGTAAGGTGGCGATGCCCAGCTTTAACAGTTTCCCGCAACGTTTCGTCATTACGTATTCCACACACAGATAGCACATGTTCTAAGTTCCTCACTTCTGTCTAAAGAGGCTAAGAACCACGGGTTTACGTTGTGAAGTGTTGCCTTAAGTTGATTGCAATAGTACAGGCAGGCCAATAGATGTCTCTGAACGCACTGAAATTTCGCGTCGAAACTTTTTAATAGGCCTCTGTGATGATTTCTTGATCTGTAGCGCCCTTGAATATTTCATCAGAAAGCGTGGTGCTTGACCTCTCTATTCACTCACAGAACACACAAGCGATGGTTCTGGGTTCGTCACCTCTGTCTCCAGCCCAGGCGTGGTGTTTGACCTCTCTATTCACGCACAGAACACACAAGCGATGGTTCTGGGTTCAACACCTCTGTCTCCAGTCCAGACGTGGTGCTTGACATCTATTCACGCACAGAACTGACAAGTGATGGTTCATGGTTCGTTCGGGTAGATCTGCCTGGACACCAACCAACCCCTCCGGAATAGGAAACAGGCAGGCCGGAGGCTGGAGAGAGCTTTCGCAGGCAGGGCGTGATAGATTATTTTCTCCCCAGGATAGTAATTCTCATTAAAGTTGTCAAGGTCCAGTTTAAACAATACGCAATATTTAACTGGCTTTTAAAAACAAAAAAGTAGAAGGAGAAAATTTTACATCATCTTATATCACGCACTTCAGATTTCACTGCTCTAAAACGAAACCTGATCCAGAGTTGTGTCGTAGTTGAGGAATTGTCATGAAATGTGGTCTGGTTTTTGGCTCATTTGGCCAAAGAACCTGCAGAATCATGAAGTGTCCGTCGTCCATCGTTTTCGTTGTCGTCGTCGGCATTGTTGTCGTCTGTAGACTCTTACCCTAAGTACAATGTTTATTGTAGAGATTTCGTATCTTACACGCACACGCATTTATGCCCTACCTTAATGGTTACCAAAATGTACACTACTTTGACCTTTATTCTCAAATTGGCAGCCATGTTTGTGTTTTTATTTGATTCCTGGACATGCAGTTGGTAATATAGACTTCATATTTGACATTCTTATGCACAACCATACCTTCTGTATTTTTTTGCAAAAATTCTATTGATGCCACATATATTTTCAGTTTGGCAGCCATATTTGCGTTTTATTCATTGAAAATTTGACACTTTGCATCCTTGTGATCTTCTGACTTAGATTGTCTAAGTATTTTGATGATACCAAATGAGCTCAGGTCCATCTGGACCTATTTTTTACATTGCATAACATCTGAGCATTGTAACATGAGAGGCTGTGTTCGGGATATGACTTATTTCTTGGGCCCATCTCAGTTTTGCACCTGCCGGACAAACGACTCACCTGGTCGCCATGCAGATCCATTAAAAAACATTTTATTCAAACTGACATTATTTTCCAAAAATTCAGAGATCCTGAAATTTGGACATGTACAAAACAAAAGACTTCAATGATGTGATGTGCTATTGTTCCAAAACTTACGAAAGAAAAGAATTCAATGCTGTGATGTGCTATTGTTCCAAAACTTACAAAACAAAAGACTTCAATGCTGTGATGTGCTATTGTTCCAAAACTTAATTTTATCCTTTGTTATAAAACAGTACGGAAAAACATTGCTTTAAATCGCGTAAAATCAGCCATATTGACGGCAGTTAACGTGTAGCCTGTCGCATATGCGCTTTTTTCCGTTCTTATTGGTCAAGATCAAGCAATTCACTTTTTTGTCACACAAAATTTTCTTCATACAAGAAAGATGTTGTTAGTGTATGGTCATTTTCATATATGTGTATGTATTTGAGATGCATGCAGATACTAAAGTATTCCAACATGAAGGCCACAGTACTCAAAATAGTTATCCGCCCAGATCAATCAGACATTTTCCACAGCGGTAAAGAACGTTTTAGGGACAAAAGCAAACACAGGCTACATGTCTAGTCTAGTACCATGAAAAATAAAGTTTAATTTTGGTTTACATGTTCATTAAAAGTTTAGTTAAATAGAACAGAAATGATTTAGATTTAGAATAGCATAACAAAAAATTTGTTCCCTACTGCTGACTTATCATTCTGCAATTTAGTTAAAATGGACTAAAGCAGCTTTGAATTTCTACTCCTAGAAAACAATAACACATAAAAAGCACAGCGTGGAATTCTTTTGTTCCCATTTTGTTCTGTGCATTTAAAATTAACTGAATTTTCAAGCGCTGATATGCAGCTATTTTGCTTTGAATACTTGTAACATACACAAGACAATGCAACATTAAAGCCTTTTATTTTTATTTGCATTTTTATGTAATTAAACTGCAACAATAAACCTTTTGTATTTAAAATAAAATCGTATCCGGTATGAGTTTTTCCTGCATTACATTCACCTGTTCCGCATGTAAACCACCTGCCTTTCAATGAAACGTTGGCTTTGATGTACTCCAATCCACGAGTAGAGGGTTCAAGTTACCTGTTTCTCGACAACTTTGTACGTGCTGATTTATAGGCTGACACATCTAGATTTGTCTTGGTTGGTTTCGCCGATGTGCCAGGGTTGATAACAATTGTTCTCTCTAGACTCGACGACTTTTCAGTCTGAGGTGGATGGACGACACTCCTTTTTAGACCAGCGAGCAGACATCTTTCAACAAAAGAAGGTCCAGTTCCGTCCACCATGTATTCATTGCTTTCAAATCTGTACAGTGGACTGTAAACAAAAAATACCATGTGCTTTTTACCCCGTCCCCAGTCTAGTCAATTCTTATAATTAGGGATATGGTACAAATCATCATGATTATAAGGCATTAAACATGGCTAGTTTCCAGACCTAAATCTGCTAGAATTTGGCTGGTCTCCAGACTACACTCCTTTTGTGTCTGTGGGACGAATTTTAAAATCACCAGATTCCTCCACAGCAGAGGACTTGGTGGTGTTACGTTTGCCTTGGAGGTGGAATCTGGTGATTTCGTAACTTCACGCTGTCATTTAGAACTTCACGATTTCAAGATTACAGGACGGAGAAAAACGTGTAACTTTGTCTCTAGAGTAAAGCAGCTGAAAATATTTTCCTACAAATTTCCTTTCTGTTTTCCTTTGTAAATCAATGAAACTGAAGGAGGCGTCACCAGCAAAGTTCACGGTTTTATCACCCGGAGGGTACGAAAAGAGATTCTGACTAGTAAATTATACCTTTCTCACAGATGGATACATCTTTCTAAATTTTGTTTCTTGCAGTCAGATTAGAGCATAAAATGGTAGGTAATGACAGCAACTTTACATATTTAAAAGACAACAGGAATGTATGAAAAAAAAATTATTTTAAAGTTTTATATATTTTATATATTCCTGTTGTCCCTTAAATATGTTAAGTTGCAGTCATTACCTACCATTTTATGCTCTAATCTGACTGCAAGAATTAAAATGTGAATATCAATGACTTAGCTGCTTTAAAAATTGTTATCAACAAAATATTAGGTAATCAGAATCACTATAAATATGGGTATAATTGGTCAGTATTCAGTTTCGTAACGTGGGTGTGTTTACACAGTCATTATAAAAAGTCATTACGTTTTTCCAGCAGAATGTAGATTATGAAATTACTATTCAAAGTGTAGCGCCCCTGGCCATTGAATTTCATGCTGAATTCAATTATTGCAGAGGGCTAAACTTTTAATAGCAATTTCATGAGATGTTTCAGTTAAATTCAATTTAGAAGGATTGCATGTGACACAGGGGAACAAATATTACGCAGTGATGTATGCACATAATAATATGTAAATGAGTCATGGGTCACTGCTCAGCACCAACGGTCTACACTTTAATATCAGTTCATATCTCACGCTTTTCAGTTGGTTGACGGCCCTGCACTTTTTCACCGCACCCCTCGTTCAACAGGGTAAATAAATAAATACAAGCTACACCAGAGGGTGAAATTCCTATCATTTTGGAACAATGGCGCATCAAAAGCATAGCGTGAAGTTCTTTCGTTCTCTTCTTTGTTCTCTCCGCTTACAAAATAACAGAAATTTCACGAGCTGTTCATTCATTACTGGAATCTGCTTCGAAGTGTGTTGAAATTTCTGCGGTGGTTGACGGAGGAAACAGCTGATTCGAGTTCGACTCCCGGTGCTGTCACTAGAGATGTTGGGCAGTGTCTCAGTAAATCACGCCTCACTAGACCAAGGTGTAAAACTGGTACGAGCCAAATGTGGGACGGCAGGATGGAGTGGCCTGCAGCAACTTGAAGCTCGCTTGAGGTTGGCTGAGTTCCAGACTACGAAATTACAAGTAAAAGTTTACCTGTGACAATTGCATGAAGTTCAATTGTTGCGGGGCACTAAACTTTTAAACTTTTAAAAGTAAATTAACTTTGATTTTAAAGTAGCATGGACAGAGAATGGTCAAATAAGTTTTTGTGTTGCATTTTTGTGCTCAAAATAGACGAACCTTGCTTTGTACACGAATTGCAGTAATAACGAATTAGTCCTTTACTGTTGCAGGAAGACATTTGTATGCATGAGCATGCTAATAGCGATTTAACAAAACTGAGTTAATTACACTTATTTATCATTGGATTTAATTTTGTGTAAATGATTTCTTGTAAATTGAAAAGTATGTGAGTAGTGACATCATAGTAAGCATTTTCTTCTGTTAGCAGTTACTCATATAATTGAATCCAAGGAGCAAATATTTACATGTGACAACACTGTTTCTTGCGTCATGACGTCATAACAAACATAACGTAACCTATGACGCCGCAACGGGACGTGACAACGATATTACTTAAGATTTACAATTACATTTACAATTTACTTTTTAAACTTCCAGCCAGGAACTCATCTGAGAACAGTAGGGTATGACTGACAGTGCGATTTTATGTCTGAAATTATGTGATGGTGTTTTGCACTGCAATGGTAAAGCATAGGAGTTTTCTACCGCCTTACAATTGTGGCAGCACCTGACGGGTAATAAAAACAAGCTACACTTCACCCAGCCTTGCTGTCAGTTATTCCTCAAGTGAGCCATCACCTAACGATCATGAGATCAGGTGGTAGCTAAACATCTCCCACCCCACAAAGTTGTTAACAATTCTGTCCTCCCACATAGAGCCGGTACCAATTTTACACCTTGGTCTGGTGAGGCTGTGAATTACTGAGACACTGTCTACCTTTTCTACCCTGTACGGGAATAAACCCCGGGCTGCTTGCACAGAATGAAAGGGAAAAGCGGAATGAACTGAGGCTCAGCACCACATAGTCTTATCGAATTCAATTCGATAGACAATTAGGCTGCTTACTTTATTTCGTTAAAACGCAGGTGACATATCTTACCTTGTGTAACAGTGAAACGGATGCCTGGATGTTAAACAATTAAAATAAACTTGAAAATAGAACATACAGTTTGAATAAAATGTTACTTTAATCAAAACCTCGCTTATATTTGACTTTTGCAATAGTTAAAGAAAGCTATTACTGCAATACACATTTGTTGCATCCCAGCTCCTTTGAAAGGAGTCACATTTCATATTGTGCTACATATATTATGGTACATAACTGTAATGAGAAACCTTTGTCATGCATTGACGAAAAGCTCTGCTGATTGTTTTCAATGCAAAGTTTGAACTGTTTCCAGGGAAGCATTAAAATAAGAAAATAAATAAATAAGAGATGTTATTGTTGTTTCTGTTCTGGCTGCATTACACTCTATCTTACATTACATTACAGTACATGTTACATATTACATTACAGTACATGTTACATATTACATTACAGTATATGTTACATGTTACATTACATTACATGTTACATGTTACTTCATGTTACAGTATATGTTACATGTTACGAGTTTTAAGTTGAAAATGTAACAACACTGTTTCTGGCGTCATGACGTCATAAATTGTGACGCGCACTTCAGAAAGTCTAAAATTGCAAGTAGCGCTATGTGAATTATTACACTTAAAATATTTTACAGTTCAGTTTTGTTTTCAATCCCCTTGAGATTTAGTAAATGGGGAGCTGGAGCGTGTGCCCCGCGACTCTGTGATGGTTCTGTGACGGCTCTGTGAACTCTGTCAACATTCTGTACTCAACCCATTCATCACCAGCTGGGTGCAGAAAGGTCAAGCCTACCTGAAAACGATACATCCTTCCTGTTTCTGTTTTGTGTCATTTTAACTTGGCATATATCGGATGTGTGTGTAATATGAAAATACTTTATATTTTTTAGATGTTTTCTTAACTTGATCTTTGATTGAGCTAACTAGATTTTAAGCTTGTACACCCACTTCCTGGTGAGTTCTTATCTACCAAAATAAGGGAGGGGTCAATTTGTCCAGAAATGTCACAGCAACATACACTGCATCAATACATAGTACAAAATTGTATCAATTGTGCCATAAGGTACCGTGTTAAAGTTGTGTACATAAGGGTAAATAAGGGAGCTCCCGTAAGCTGCCATGTTAAAGTTCTGTATGTAAGGTATGAAAGGGAGCTCCCATAAGGTACTGTGTAAAACTTAGGGTTGCCACGACTATCGCGACTAATCGACTAGTCGAGTTTTACGGCGACTAATCGACAATAAAGTCATGAGTGGATTAGTTGAAAAAATTCAAAATGCTGGACCATGTATGTGAACTAAAATCTTCAAAACAAAGTAATTAGCAGTAATTTATTCAAAATTGCTTAAACATGATGAAAAGGACACATTTTATGAAACTACTCATTGGCGGATCCAGGATTTCTCATAGGGGGGGTGCCAACCTTGGGGCGGCCCAATTTTTACCTGATTTTAGCACAAAAATCCCCAAAAACTGCACGAAAATGAAGAAATTTTGGCCCGTGGGGGGGGGGGAGGCACACCTCCTGTGCCCCCCTAGATCCACCAATGCTACTCTTCCATGTATAACTTGCAAATACATAATTAACAGATAAATAGTTGAGCATAGCAATAGCTGGGTGTGTTATGAAGTGAATATGTGCAGCTTTGAAGAACATTAATTAAACCTTTGACTAATCGACTAGTCGACGGCTATGATTACTCGACTAGTCGACGAGCGAATATTACAAGTCGTGGCAACCCTAGTAAAACTTCTGTACATAAGGGAAAAAAGGGTGTTCCCATAAGATACCGTGTTTGACAGCGTTTTTGTGTAATGCACCGCCCGCCCACAACAGAACTGTAAGAATCCACGAAGCGTTTAAACGCTCTACTTTCTTATAAAATAACAGGCTATTGTAACGTAAACCTGATACGTCTGTCTAATCTTATTGTGTGAGAGTTAATGTTACCGGTTTTACGTCAACGTGTACGTGTAAGACGAATTCCAAAATCACCAGATTCCACCTCAGCAACAAACGTAACATTGCTGTTGAGGTGGAATCTAGTGATTTTTTTTGAAGTAATTTATTAACTGAATATTATCGTTTAACACCACACTATTTTAAGCCTTCACGTACCGGGCTGATAAATACGTGTAACTTAAACTCTGTATTGTGTGTCTGGCTCAAGAACCGAGCCTGCTGCACAGAAACCCGTGAGTCGAGAGGAGAGGAGCCATCTAAATGTAAATGTAGACGTATTGTTAAAAGCTTTAAAGCCGTAAAAAGTCTGAGATGTAAACAACCATTACAGTACGAACAATGAATTATCTGTAACAAGTCTGAGATGTAAACAACCATTACAGTACGAACAATGAATTATCTGTAACAAGTCTGAGACACAAACAACTATTACAGCACAAACAATGCACTATCTGTAACAAGTCTGAGACACAAACAACTATTACAGCACAAACAATGCACTATTTCTAACCAGTCTGAGACATAAACAACCATTACAGCACAAACAATGCATTGTCTGTAACCAGTCTGAGACACTAACAACCATTACAGTATGAACATTGTGTTATCTGTAAAAAGAAGGTGGACTGAGACAGGAACAACCATACAGCAGGAACAATGTGTTATCTGTAACAAGAAGGTGGACTGAGACAGGAACAACCATACAGCAGGAACAATGTGTTATCTGTAACAAGTCTGAGACACAAACAACCATTACGGTATGAACTATGTGTTATCTGTAACAAGTCTGGAGTGCTTTAGAAGAGCGTTGTTCGTCCTGTAATAGTTTGTGTTGTTTTGACACATGTAGCTCGTTTTCATAAGCTGTGATGCATGTATAGTTGTTATGTTGTTGCGTTAAGGTGGACACTAACGTTGTTCTGGTGGTGTTAGGAAATAACTACACATAACGCTACTTTTAACGCACCATTTTCTTGGAATTGGATTAAAGTGTTGCGTTATGGACGTTGCACTAAAGTTTATGAAAACGCACTGATGGACTGCTTTAGAAGAGCACTGTTCGTGTTATAATGGTTTGTGTTGTTTTGAGACTGCTTTTGAAGAGGATTGTTCGTCCTGTAATGGTTTGCGTTGTTTGATCCGGCAATACATGGCGAATCCGCAGATTGAAATCCATTGATTCTCGTTCCCAACACGGGAAATTGTTTCATAAGTGCGGATAAAACATGTAAATCTTGTAACAGAAAAAAACCACTCGCTTTAAGTCCCAGTCGTTTTAGTGAGCTTCTATTGAGCACAGAGCAAAGGATGAAATCGTCTTCATCTCTATTTGGTTATTTTGTAAAAGGGAACTTTAAAACCTCATCAGAATATCAACAATGCAGTAGAATTTGCCGTCTTGCTGCATGTTTTTGAGTCGCATAAAATAAAGAGTTCACTGTAACATTATACTGAACGTAACCTATTAAAGGAATATTCCCAGCCATTAATTTTGGTTTTCATTATTACTCATTTTGTTGGAATTTAAATGTGAAATAAGAGTTTGAATTTACTGGTCTACTGAATAGATGATATTACACTGCTCATGATGATGGATTTCATTTTGCGTCAGTGGAATTCCATGCTGTGTCTTTGACTCAGACAATCAACAGCACCTTTTGTTTTCTAAATGAAGAGCATTAACAAGCCATTTCATCCTCCACTAACAAAAAAATGAAGAGGGATTTCAGGACATGTGCTGATCGAAAGTGCCTCATACACAATTAGATAAGAATGCAGGTGACACCCTGGCTTTGAAGTTCTCTGCCAGTCACCCCAAGTCTGAAACAGAGTACACCCGTATTAGTGGAAAGGCAGGTGTAGCACCAGACGTGTAGCACCGCACGCAAGCAAGAAAGAGTGCAGGCGAGAGAATCACCCTGGCTTTAAAACCCATGGGGAAGGTCACACGAAGTCCAAAACAGGGGTAATCAGTGGACCCTGGTCGAACAAAAACTTTAAAAAAAGTTTGAAACAGAGGGTACCAGTGACTCCACGGAATAGACATCGGTCAGCAAAAGCTAGAAGAAAACAAATTAGAATAAGATGAGCTGTCCAATAGAACAAGGAACCGTTAACACGATCTCTGTATAATGTCTGGAAGGCCTATGACACTTTTACATTTAATAAAACATTGAGCATTCATTGAAAAAAGCGGAAATATCTACTGTTTTATTGCCTTCATTGCCCCGATTGCCAAATTGGTTTTCGTTGGATTTATTTTTCCTCTTAATTCATTTGATTAAGTATTTACAAGAAATACAAAGCCAAATATGCAGCACAATTCGATTAAAAATTCTTATCGTCATTTTGCTCTGAGTCTTCTTTTTTCTTCCAATATTTGAAAGCACTATTTTCTAATGTAAGCTCCAAACGAAATTGCAAGCAGGCCAATTTCTTTTCTTCGGGGAAAATAATTATCTAAACCGTGGACTGAAAGGTCCTAAATGAATTTTGTGATATGTCAACATTTGATATTTTGTCTTTTGTAAATTGTCACGAAATTTTGCTGAAAATTAATACAGTTTCATCAGGTAAAATCCTAGAAAAATAATATTGTTCTTGTTGGAACTATAATTTAATACCATACTGTCTTCGTTAAAAATAAGATTTTGTATCAGGAAAAGGGTAAGAAACAAAAACAACGGGATTGTTTTATGAGTTATGGTTTATGGTTATAACATTACACAAAAATCGTGTCAATTGTGCACATAAGGGTGTATGAGGGAAGTCCGATACGATGACTGTTCTATGACCCAGTACACGGAATTTGTATCAGTTTCGAAACGTCTAGAACAAAAGAGAGGACATAAGATGAGAGAGTGACAGACAGCAATATAGACAGACAGAGGCAGTGTCTGTCTCTCCCCCTTTTTATTCCATCTCACATACTTCCACTGACATTACCAAAAAGTAAAATATTCAAGTCAATAAGTTTTAACTAGATTACCTGAGACATCTATGGTTTAAATACTACTATTACCAATGTAGTTTTTTACTGGGTTAATTGCTAATAAAATTTAAAAAGCCTGACAGATTTGCCACTTGCCAGATAAGAAAAACAATTTTACAGGGAGAACAAATAAGAAAAGCTGGAATCAGACTTAGCGTGAGTTACAGCGGCTTCGTACATGTCAACAATACGTCTTAATTTGCATTTAAATTGCCTCTTACTCAGTTTTACTCAGCATATTGCCACATTTATAGGCACATTCACCACAGTCTGTGTACAGGGTAGGGAGAAGAGACGGCTAGATACAGTGATGACATGGTCCTGTAAGTCTGTATACTTTATTGTCTATCGAATAAAATCAGACTATGTGATCTTCAGCTTAAAAAACATTCTTCTGAAATGACGGAACATAATGACGTCATAAAATACGTTATCATATGAAGCCGGAAACAGTGTTGTCACATGCGATAGACAACAGGTAGAAGGTGAAATTTTCATCAGTTTTGGAATAACAGTGAATCAAAAACATAGCGTAGAATTCTTTTGTTCTCTCTTTTGTTCTTTTCTTTTCAAAATTGACAAGAATTTCAGGAGCTGCAATTACATAAATTTATTATTGCAAATTCGTTTATTCTCTAAGATGTAATGCGGAAATCTAAGGGAGCATTACAGGAAACACTTGGAAATAAAAAAAAGAATATTCACTGACTTAAACTGAACTCTAACACGGTACTCAAGTTTTCTTTACAAGTTTAAAACGTGGAGAATTTTCGGCCACTGATCGAGTTATAACCAATATCTGATTCTTCAAGATTCTTCTTGCAATTCAGTCCAGATTTAGTACAAATTTCTTGCTCTGACAAGAACAACTATGCAAAGCGTACTAAACCCCCACTGGCTGTTTGTTTGAAAACAAAACGAGCATGAGTGGCTTCATTAAATTCTTTTCTCGAGAGCGGCTTCACCTTATTGTGTTCTTAAGAGTGGCTTCACCTTATTGCGTTCTTTTATCACTTTTATCTTTACCTCTTAACTTCACCCTCTTTTCTATGGAACAGAAGCACAGGGTGAACTTCTATTATTTTCAATCCCACTGAGTTCCTGAGCAAATCCGCAAAGTGCTAAATATAGGGAGGTCAGGTTACTCTTTTTGTGTCACTTTGTACATGTGAAAAGAATTTTGGAATGACTTGATTTCACCTCAGCGGTGAACGTAACATCGCCGAGTGACTAATTACGAAAACCCACTTTTATAATTCACCTCAATCTGATTGAAGACAGTTTGGAAGGCACAGTATAAAACCACCGGAAGTTAAAAGGGAATCCTTGACACGGTTATGCAATTTTCTCTTTCTTTGAAACAATTTCACCATTGTTAATAAATAACCACCATAGGTCAAACGTCAAAGTTAATAATTAAAAAAATATTATTTTTCTTCAGATTTCAAATCTGAGTATTGAATTTCATTCAAATTCCATGTAGTCACTCAATGTATGTGATACACCTAATTGTTTACAATATTAGACAAATGTTCGGGGTTTTGCTTAATTCGTACCTAACCTTATTTTGTCTAGTTTGTCTAATCTGTCTAACTAGATAGAATTGAAAAGTGGCAATTTCAGCAATATTGCATAAATTTAGTGCAATAACACAGTATAATATGATAGTTTTACTGGAAATGGTTCTATTTACATGCACTTAACACAATGTCATGTCAAAAATTGGCATATTTTGATACATTTTCATCCTATCTAATTAGACAGATTAGACAAATTAGACAAAATAAGGCTAGGTACAAATTAAGCAAAACCCCTAACATTTGTCTAATGTTGTAAACAATTAGGTGTATCAAATCTAAATCTCCAAAATTCCAATAGCGAGAACAAACACCATCTGTTAATTTTTGTATGTACTTTAAACGCAGTTTTTGTGAAATGAAAAGAATTAAAAGATTGAAATTTGGATAGTTCTTTCGCCACATCCATTCTTGAAAACCTTAAAGAACAACATGTTTACGTTGAAGAAACAGATAAGAGAAGTTCACACAGTAAGATTACAGTTTCATTATCAACCTTAAGCTCGTGGTTAAACTCTATGCCTCAAACTCATGAATTATTCATACTCCACAATTCCCAGTTCCTTCCCATAATTCCCCTGGTACCACAGGAAGTGAAGGATCAGCCTCAACTTCAGTGTGATGGTTACTAAAATAGAAACTCGCTGATGAGTGTTTATTCTCAGAAATTGATGGAGCTTTTCTTCTTTTATCTTCACTTTTCTTAAATGAAAGCATAAGTATAAAGCGAATCCAGAAATTTATCAGAGTCGGGCTTTCAATGACTGGTGATATTTATTATTGGTTAGCCTACATGTTTTATTTGTTGAATAAAACAAAACGCAACTTTCCTGGTTTCATCAAACTTTGTTTCACAAAATTAATTTCAAAAAAATAAAAAAAAGAATATGGAGAAAAGTCACTTTGAATATTTTCCCGATTGCTGCTCTCAAAAATTACCTTAATAAAGCAAATGAAATAGTCAGGCCTTAGTTTGTGTGGGGTTGGGGGACGATCGGCCTCCGTGCCCTCCTGCATCGGCCCCTACCGGGAGTTCACGTTATAAAGCCCTGGGCTTGTAGATGTGAAAAGGCTAAAATTCAGATAAAAAATTGGCACATTAGAGTAGCTCATGGGCTTATACCTGTGAACATGGGCTTGTAGGTGTGAAAAATAGAAGCAACAATTTTTCACTATTCAGTATTTAAAATGTATTTGTTTAAAAATATTAAGATAGAGACTGAATCAGACATAAATAATTATTGAAAACTTTGGCCATTTCTAATATTATTTTGCACTTGGCATGGTGAGAAATTTTTTTTAGCCCTGGGCTACATAACATGAAATATTTCACAGTTATAAGCTCATGGGCTTATAAAGGGGTGGGTAATATAACGTGAATTCTCGGTACTTTTTCATTTTCCGTTCTTTTGTAAAAAATAAAACAGCACAGTGTTTCTAAAAAATTAATGCTTGAACGTAAATCCACAGAAACAGCAGAATCCACTAGGGCAATATATTGAGTGGCAGTGTAATATCATCTATTCAGTAGACCAGTAAAATTCAAACTCTTATTTCACGTTCAATTCCGAACAAAATGAGCAATAATGAAAACCAAAATTAATGGCTGGGAATATTCTTTAATTGATTACATTAAGTATAATTCTACAGTGGGCTCTTTATTTTTTACGACTGAAAAACAGGCAACAAGACGGCAGATTCTACTGCATTGTTGATATTCTGATGGCTTCCTGTCTCTGGAACACAAGCATGTCCACATGAAATTATTTAATTTTTTAACAATGGAATTTCCCGCTGTGTCTTTAATAAAATGAAGAACAGTTTTATTGTTCCCTGCAGAGGATGAAATCTCTTCTAGAGTTTCACTTTGTGCTTTTCTAGACATCAACATCACTGCGTGAAAATCATTTGTTCCAGCTCTTGAAATTCATATAGGAACTGAATTGATAGGAATTTCATTCTCTGTCAAATGTTCTCAAATGAGTAGAAGTTTCAGGAGCTGATCTCTCTGGGTTTCTTTAGATGTTG
This sequence comes from Haplosyllis anthogorgicola, assembly GCA_038406195.1. NCBI lineage: Eukaryota > Metazoa > Annelida > Polychaeta > Phyllodocida > Syllidae > Haplosyllis > Haplosyllis anthogorgicola. Next base: position 16,698 of record JBCAUI010132204.1, read on the forward strand.
ACGTAAGAACCATCTTCTTGTTCCCTTTGTCCGATATTCCTGATCTCAACTCAATCACTGTCCAGCTTCAAGAGCCACGAGTCAATATGAACAACAGAGAGCACGTGTCAGAGAATCAAACGTCAGAATGTAGGTGTTAGCGAGGTCAAGTTAAACGTTTTACGTCACTTAGTTCATGGGAGAAGATTTGTGGATTCACCAGATTTCACCTCAGCGGCGAACGTAACACCGTCGAGTTACTCAGAGTGAACACAAAGATGATTTCTTGTGACGTGTTTCCTGGCGCCACATTATAGTTTAAATAGGAACTTTCTAAAACGTACACGTACAAGACGGAGAAAATCGTGTAACTTGACCTCGCTATTATCCCTCACGCCCGCGGCGGGTTCGTGTCTCTCGCCTGATGAGATTTCTCCGCTGATTTCTCGAGGGACCCCCGCGCGGTACCAGCGCACCGTACCACTACAATCAGGGCCTTGGCCTTACATAATGCGGAGAATATGTGCCTCTACAGGAATATTAATCCGTAAAGCCAAAATATCACAAAGTCCTCTTCACTTAATTCACTTCTCAGTGATTTTCCATTGTTCACAGCTGGTGATTCTTTTTTCAATGTCGCAACGTGAATTAAGTCAGTGAATGGCACTCGGGCTTGTAATTCTTAAAACAATTTCCTTTTAAGAATTACCAGAATAATCCGTGTGGTTCTGGTGGCTATTGCTAATGAAGATAAAACATGAAAATAAATTAAAAGGGGAAAACAACATTTAAGAAACAATAGAAATTCATGCTGTGCTATTCACATGTAAATATCTATATCAGGTATCACAATGAATACGATGCAGAAACACACATGACAACAAGAAAACCCCGAGATATTGATACTGCTACAACACGCGAGAGCATGAAATTCTATCGTTCCCAAAGTCTTGTTTAGTACAGGCAGGATTAGAATTCAAGACTCAGTGGTGAGATGCACAGCGATGCGTGACTAAGTCAAACGCGCTAACCAACCGAGCTATTTCGCCCGCATAGTTATCTCCCCTAATTGTTCCCTCCAGTCCAACAAATAAAGTTAGAGATGCTGAGCTACACGTTTAACATTAACTTGTACGTCTGAGAAGAATTTGAAATCACCTTATTCCACCTTAGTAGCGAATGTGACACCTATTGAAGTTTTTATCAAATTAGGAACGTTTGAGAGCAAAAGAATTCCAAGCTATATGCGTTTAATATGTATAAAAACTTGAAATTCCACTGACTTTAAGGTATTGACATTTTAAATGCTACCCTCAAGGGAATCCCTTTTAAGTTTGAACTCGAAAATTCGAGTTAAACGTTAACACATAACCATTAACACGTGCAGTTGTAGTTCAACGCCACTTCTTTAGTGTGGGCTCACACGCTTAACATTACAGCGTTATGAGTCAGTGTATGAAGTGGCCAAAACTTTTTCAAGATCTAATTTTTAAACTGAAAAACGGAGATTCGATCACCCGTTTCCTCGTTTTGCCGTTTTTCCAACTTTGAAAAGACACAAAATGCAAATCAGAGATTTGCTCACCAATTTCATAATTTTTCATTTTTATG
>JBCAUI010132315.1:0-18284 GCA_038406195.1 Haplosyllis anthogorgicola
GCACTGAAATCATCCGCCTGTGACTGAAATCACTCAGCTGGAACCACCCTGGCAAGGATTCAAGCTACTTTTGTCAATTTAAGGGCTTTTGAACTGAACTAGAATGATCCGGGACCAATTCAATAACCTAGTGTTATTCCAATTCAAATATTAAATCAACCCCATCACTATCTATTTGAAATAAAAAGCCACTTCGCGACATAGAAATGATCCACGTTGCTCTGACCACTTCCAACTTATGAATGAATTGAAATACGACCTTTTTACCCTTAAAGCTTTAATGATTTGGCACATCCGTAATACTAATAGAGAACACCCAGTATATTTGTTTTTGCAGGAGCGCGGTCCTAATATCTGTCGCAAATCAAGAATCCGCCATTGATGGCCTATGGAACACGCATAGAGGGCTGCATCTTCTAGTGCGAAATCTCCATAGAGTGAGAAATATATTGGGTGTTTTGTAACGACACCAGTACTGTTAATATTAACCCTTGTGACAAAGCTTTATTTTCATGTCAGTTTTACCACAGGCGGATTATTAATCCGTCAATGGTTTTACTCATTGGTCTTGATAGAAACAATTGTCCGTCATAATGAATTCCTTCCATGCTGGACGTGAAGAAGAAGGTCGATCATCGAGTTCTTAAGAGGTGTGGTGAGACGCGACAATTGCTAAATGCTGTGTGTCGGAAAATTAAAAGCGGCAGTGAATTTAACCGTTAGTGTTGTGCTGATTGAGGACAAATTATGTTTTAATTGATATTGATCTTGATGCTTCCCGTTTTAATTGTCAGAATAAATATTTAGGGCTGGGACGAGTAGATAATTTATTAGTCGACTAGTCAGGTGAAGATTTAACACGACTAGTCAACTACATATTCCAACTTCAGTAAATGTAGTTTATTACATGTATTATTACACAATATCACTCGTAGATCAAGAATTGGTCAGTTACCAGGTATTTATTCCTGAATAAATATTCACTCTCATTTTCACCAGAAATCTAATATCAAACATTTCAGACTTGTCCACAAAAGAAAGACTGGTCGACTGGTCGGCAATGTTATCCGATTATCGACTAGTACGACTAGTCGTCCCAGTCCTAGACAACGCAAGATACAGTGTAAAGTGCACTATAATACACAGTTCCAACTAATCACACATCAGCAGGGAGTTTTCAAAATCCTAAACGCACACATCTTAAATAATACAATATTTTTAGTGGGTTTTTATAAAGTAATCAATGCTTGTTTATGAAAAGCCGAAAGTTACACTTATTTTCTCCATTGACAGCAATGTTAAAGTTGGGCATATGTTTTTCATTTGAAACACTTAACAGTAGGGTACGAAGTGTAGCTTGTAATTATTGCCCATCAGGTGCTGCCACAATTGTGGGCGGCAGAAAACTACATTGCTTTACTATTGCAGTTCAACACACCATCACATAATTTTAGATGTAAAATCGTGTTTTGTATGTTAGACTTTGTACTCTCCGAATCTCAGCATCTAGAAGGACTGAAATACAATTTAAGTCGTCATTTCCCATCTTAAAGCAATTCGTATATTTTATCCGGTGTTTTCATGACAATATTCAATAAGCCCACTTTTAGGGGTGATAAGCTGCTTCATGTGTCCTCTTAAAACTGTACCAACAAACAATGACATTGGTATCACAAATGTTGACCTTTTACCCATGGGATTTTGTTATGTAAACACTTGATAAAATATCCGAATTATTTTTTAGTTGAGACATGCCTATTGTATCGTAATGGTTCCTGGTCCAGATAAACTAATTTTTATTTCAAAATTCCTGGTATTACCCATGAAACAGGCATGTAAATGGCTAATATAAACATAATGGAAAAATAAAAAGGTGGTTTTTTTTGTAATTCAAAAAACTATGTATATAGAGTTCATCTAAAGTAAACCAAATTCGTCATGCCTGAAAGATTAAGTACAAACAGAACAATATCGAAATCATTTCGTTTCAGACATTTGCAAATTGCTAGAGTATTTTAATGTTCCAATTGAGGTGCATTTACACACATTATTAGATTAGGTGCTTAAGTCTTTCTGTAAACTTTAAATAGTTTAGGTGAGTTAGGTGCATTTGTAAACTGCAGATTAGCTTTAAATCAATAAATCAATAAGATGTGTTCACACAGTTCACAAGGTTCAAGCAAAGTACCAGTCCAAACCAGTAAAATAGACCACCTTGTCGTGTTAACCATGTAAATTTACCATAGCAACATATTCCGGCCATAATTAAACATTTTGAATTAACTCCAAAACACATGTTCTTTATTCAGCTTAGGTCTGATGTAGCACAATGTTATATGTACGAAAATCTATCTACAAGACAGACAGAGTCTCAAGTATTAAATAAATGTAAAAACATGACACAAAAGTTATTCTCCGTTAAAGGATTCTTGACGTACATGCTATGCATGCATGGACTTCTCCGTGCTCCTTCTCCGTTTAGGCCGCAGATACACGGCACGATCCAATTGCAAGCGATCTTAATCGCAAGCGATTATGTCTTTACTTATTTGAGTAATATCGTAGTGTGACACACACAGAAAGGTTATATTAGTACTAATAAGCCAGCATCTAATATTTTGAATTTTATTTACCATAATTAAGAGTGTTTTATAGATAAATTTCTGATTGAAATCGCTTGCTATTATTGATTGCAAGCGATTAAATTGTATCGAGTATTTGCGGCCTTACACTTATTCCACGTTTAAACAAACATATAAGTGTAGAAACATAACACATTTAGAATTAAAATAATTAAAAATAAGCAAAATTAAATGACATTCCTAAATTTTTCACTCATTTGGAAATCAGTGATACCGAAATCAGTGCTTTAAAAGTAGAAAGAAATAAGTTTGCTCAATAGCTCAGTCACGTCAAAACAAGATATCTTGTCCAGCTGTCTGTTTGTAAACAAAATTTGAGTTATTCCATTTATTGAACTGAATTGAATTTATTGTGAGGGAAATTTGCAAAAATGTTTTATCTTCAACATGAATTTCAATATGAAGTGTAATTATTTCAGTACAACAAAACCAAACAATAACATCAATTTAAACTTTATATCCCTAAATCCATTATAAAAAGGAAATAAACAATTTGACAACTAAACTCGTCTGGCAAATAAGCTTAAATCAACTTATAAAACCTGAAAACGTAATAAACATGAAATAGTGTGACAACTGGAGGCAAAGAATGAAATGTCTGTTAGTGGTTCTTATTCATTTTGGGAACTGTAAGTGCCTTTGGAAAGTGAAAATATGGAATTCTATTTGTTGTTAAAATTTGTTATAAAAATTAAATCTGTTTCAGGAGCTGAAAATTTTCGTTCAAGTTTAATTCATTTTGGGGATTTCTTTTATAAGATTTCTTTTAGTGATAAAGTGATGTTCATGTGTTTCTGTAAATTTGTTCTTGGCTTGAGCAGAAATTTTCATGATTCTTTTTTTTTTTTGATGACTTTAATCATTTTAATTTCTTAAATCAGCTTAATTCACCTATTTATTGATACTAATTTATGTAATTGCTAATAAAATCAAAACTTTTGCGGAAGGTTAATTTTTTGACTATGGGACTTAAGAGGACTAGCCGGCTATTACCAAGCTGTTACTAGATATTGTCGTATGACCCAAATAAATCATTCACACGTGGAAGTAATTATTGGAGCAAATGTCACCAGTATCTACTGTGGAAGCATGTACTAGGATGTCTAGAGGCAATAAAGTTGAGTTACATTACAAAGTCTATATTGGGCTGCCAGATTCATGTTCGAAAGTTCCCTCCAAACAGGACCACCCCGCCCCTCCGCTAAAGCTTTGTAGGATGGGGTGGGTGGAGTGGATGGGTCAGAGCAGGGTTTGGCAGGTCCCCTCGACTTTGAGCTCCTTTGTCTAGTATTTTACCAAGTAAGAACAATAAATTTGCACATCTAATTAGATGCATTCAACCATAGCGCTGTGGTGTATCATGTAGCTCTATGGAAGAAAGAGAGATCTAAAACCCTTCGGTTCCATAAGCGCGTGCCCATAGTTTAACATGAAACAGTTATGCAAATAGAGGTATATTCCTTTTGTTTTATGGTGTCACTGTTGTTCATAACTAAACCATCACATATCAAAGGTTAATAATTTGAAAATTCCTTATTTTAGTCACTTCTATAAATTTTCATTCAAATTCCAAGCAGACCCAAAATGCATGTGTCATACACAACTGTTTAAAACCAATATTAGAGCAATTTTGAAGAGGTAACTTGAGAACGTCTGGAGCTCCACAGATGTCAATGGAACCAGGTCATTTTCATTACCTCCGTACCAAAAATATGTTTCATTGAACAGTTTTATTCCACAAATTCTTTAATGGAGTATCGTACTTTGATTTTACACCATTCATTTCTGAATCTTTCCAATGACAGTTACCTTAATGTAATTCTTACAACGCTTTAATTTTCGTTTTCATACACCTTTGATCTGCATTAAAATCGTCTCAATGAATATACCTTTCAGGAGTTGGAATCCTATTGTTCAATAATGCGAAATAAATCAATTATAATTGTGGCATTGACATTTGAAGCACCTCAGCCACTGATGAAAGTGGCATTCATCGAGAAAACCAAATTATTTAGACGGGAAAAATAACTATACAGACAATGATGAGTAGGTGAAGATGCACAGGCTAGGCGCCATTTGGAAACAACCCATGAAACAGAGAAAGAAGTTTACAGGTGAATACCACTTGTATCATGACATTTCTACCAAATACAGAACAAAAAGGATAAAAAACACGCCGCGCTTTTGATGTGCTAATGTTCACAAAATGATAGGAGTTTGATGATTCGTGTCCAATAAGTGGTTGTGTGTAACCGAAGCGTTTTCGCAACAATTCCCAGTCAGATATAATTGGATTCTTGCTCTAACAAGCACAGCGCACATTTGTATTGCCCAAATTTCCCCTGATACGACAAGCATTACAAACCTTCCACGTCAGTTTGGTACACAGGCTCACTACAAATGCATGTGCAACCATTCCATTTCACTTCAGCGAAACCTTGAAGCACTGTTTCTAGTATTGATCAATTTCCACAAATGCTAATTTAAATTTTGTTGCACCATGCAAGGGCGGATCGGGGGGGGGGGTGGAGCGCGGGAGGCGTGCCCCCCCCTACGGCCCAAAATTTCTTCATTTTCATGCAGTTGTTCTCGATTTTTGGGCGAAAATAGGTGAAAATTGGGGCGCCCCAAGGTTGGCGCCCCCCTACGAGAAATCCTGGATCCGCCACTGCCATGGGTGAAATATGACTGTGAGGCAGAATTTAAGGTTAGCTCAATTATACAAAACCCTTGGATCGTTATTTGAATGTTTACATAACAACTTTTGAATCATAGCAGTGTTGCTCAAATACACAGCTGACAAGTTGGTTTGTCAATTTTGACCAAAGCATAAACGGGGGGATTTAGTCTAGATAAATATTTCTAGGATAACGTTATTGGCCGGATTTATCGCATAAAGCAAACGCTTGTCTTGTTACACTAACCAATACGCAACGTTATCATGGACACATAAAAGACAGACAAACAAACCTTCTTGATCACCACATTTTGCTGCGTACTACATGAAAGAAGAAGCTTCGTGCTAATAAATTAAGTGTTTTTTTGACTATGGTGATGGATAAACAACGGAACCCTCCACGTATTTCCACGAGTTGATTATTTTACATTGAGAAAGTCCGATATAATTTACAAAAAGACAATTTAATTAGGAAGTTTTTAAAGCAAAACAACATCCGGAATCTTAACACATATCATGTAGACTAACTATATGCTCAATACTATAAAAAAGAGCTGCATCGGACAAACGAAGCAAGCCGTAATGTTATAATATAAAAGAAATCAATCCTTTTTGATCACTGCTCTTTATTTTTGAGCCAACAGGAGTTAAGCCAACAGTGTGAAAGTTTATTCTGACCGATTACACGAAAGCAGTTCATTTAGGTTGGGCTCTTGTCCTTTTGGAACTTTACTATTAAAAAGTTAAAGTCCAAATTTAAATAACTCAGCATGAAATTTTCAATTGACTGAATGCTGAGTTATTGAAATTCGGATGTTAACTTTTAATAGTAATTTCACGATCTGAAAGTTTAAAATAACAGTTGTTGAAGGAGATAAAACGGTATGGAAACACATGGGCTGTAGGTCAACTTAAAATTTTATTCGTCCCTTACTAATTTGGGATGAATAACAAGAAACTTGAATTGATTGCGTAAACAAGGGTATACAAGGGAGTTCCTACCATGTTAAAGCAAACAACAGGTTTTCTTGTACTGTTGTAAGAGCTAGGCCGCTCCAGGCTTCTGTCTGGGACAGAATTGATTGAAAACATAGCTGGATATATCTGGAAAAGCATTAATGAAGGAAAAAAATGTTGTTTTAAGCCTAAAGAAGTGTGAAATATGTAAATAATCAAATACAAAAATGTATTTGTATGCATTTAGACTTAATCATGACATAGTTTTTTGACTGAAACAGATGTACAAAGTGTGATTAACATAGAGATGGTGCCAATTTTACATCTTGCATCTTCAACACGTACAGGACCTGGCTGTACTTCTATTTATTGTGATATCGTGCTAACTATCTAATGTTTGAAGTTTTCTGAGCCTCGTGCTTTCAGCAATAAGGGTCTATGTATCGGACGAAATCTACATTTGTGTTCTGGGCCGCCATTGCCAAAATTGACCAGGACCTCCCCACCTGCCCCCGGACTGGGGAAAATGCATTTCAGCAGATTTGGACTCAGTGTCAAAAGTTAGGAAAAAGTTGACCATGACCCCCCACCCCCCACCCCCACAGACTGGGGAAAATGCATTTCTGGCCATTTGAGACAATCACAGGAAAGAGTCGGGGGAGGCATGAGGGTCAGTGCTCCTTTTCGGGCCACCTTTTTATACTTGGCTCTGGGATAAGCTTACCTTTGCGTTCAGGCGAAGCGAATAAGTGTATTGATCAAGTGATATATGCATTGTCAGTCTTGATTGAAATATTTGCTCTTGAATAAAATTATGAAGAAAAGATTGTATGGGGGATGTGAATAATTTATATATGTTCTGCTAGATGCAACAGATAAAGTTGAGACTTGATCAATCGTTACTGCAATATGTACTGTAATATTCAATAAAACACCGAACAATCAAGCTCCAAGAACAATAAAATCTTACGAAGTGCTCTTATGTTTAAGTACGCATCTATTTTCAATAAATCATGAGTTTTGCTTTAACAAAATGGTCAAATGAATTGTGTAGATTTTTTTATCTGAATGAGAAACCTCAATTTCGGTATCTTCTTGAGAGATTAAATTGTTTTAATGTTTACAAATGTAACCGTTGATAAACACTTGATCAAAATGAAAGGCAGACTGCAAATAGAGCTTATTGTCAAAAATATCTTGGAACATTATTTAGTTTATAATAAAGATATATCGCTGTTTCTGTCCATCAAAAAGTGGGTTCACTTTTATAAAGTAAATTAAATGGTTACTCGGAGAGTAATTGCTACAAGGCAACAAAGAGTTCTTTATTATTGATTTTCTTTTTGTGAAAAGTACTTTGAATCTTCATATTCTCGCTTTATTTATTTATACATCAAAAAATCATTGTAGTCTTTTATGTTCGGTAATTTCCTGACAAAACTATGAAAAAAGAGCTCAAGCTGTTTTACATTTTTGCAAGCGAATAATGTATGTTTTCTGATGCAACAGATGAAGTTATGACTTGATGAATCTTTATTGCAAGACGTATCATATTAAACTAAACGCCCCATAATTCAGTCAGAGAACAACAGAATCCTAAAATGTGTTGTTATGTTTTAGCACGCAAGAAAATAAATTATCAAACTTGACGGAACTAATCCACTAATCCACGATTCTGTGATGTATGACAATTTAGAAATAAGAAAGTGTAAATTACACCGAGCTACGACATCGTAATGCATGAATGCACCTTGTGGTCAGTACACAGAATTTGTATCATTTTGGGAACAATAGCGCTTCAAAAGCACAGCGTGAAATTCTTATGTCCTCTCTTTTGATCCAGACGCTCCGAAACTGATACAAATTCCGTGTATTGGTGCCAGTGTCTTGGATAATTATTCTTTTGTTCAACTGTTCTGTTGATGCACCTTAAACCCCACAAAATTCATCCCATAATTTAGCAGTATTTTTCTCAGGGAACCGCCTATCAATTGCAGGGGTACAGTTTCTGAAATTGATTTCATTTTAGCTCCATGGACAAAAGAAATTATTGTTCTAAAAAGAGACATTAACAAACATTTTCATCCTCTGTCTTCTGCAAAAAGGTGAATTTTATTTTGAAAAAGATCCTGTACAATCACTATTTACAATTCGTTGAGAAGACCATTGTTTGGAGGTCTTGTTCTGTCAAATAAATGGAACCCTCTATACCAAAAACGCTTACTTATATTCAAACACTATCCTAGCATAAACACAATGAATAGAAAAACGATTCAATTCTTTAAAATTGAGATATATCTTAAACTGATTCGATCATTTATATTGGTTTATTGAAAATTAGTATTAAAAATGTAGGCATTACCCTTTTCCTTATCAAAGTCGACCAGTGGACCATATGCCAAAATAGATATGTTTCAAACCGTATTACAATAAAAGAATTTCGCAAATTCTTTTACCAAATGGATACAACACAGTTGGGTTCTTCCACAAAGCAACTTCACTGTTTTGTATGTCAGTATTGTAACAGTGACAAAGTAACTCGCACTGTGACGATACATTCACATGATCTGCCAGAACAGTGCAGTGTTTCCAATAAGGTTTTCCACATTGTGACACAGATTCGTAGTACAGAGGAATTCCATAACAAGACTCTGCATTACTAACTGTATCCAGGATATGTACTTCTGATGATTTAGGCATTTTTTGTTAATGTCTACTCCATGCAATATGCCAAGTTCTCCTTCCTCTGCTGGTGACATATCTAGACAAGTGTTAGTGTCTCCATCAAATAAATTTCCTTGCACCTTGTTTACAATAAGGCAGAATTCTTGTTTAGATGGTGTATACATTGGGACTTTACACAATAAGGCCAAAGTCTGAGAACATGTGAAGGTTCTCCACTTTCCATTGATGCCTGAAACCATAGCTAAACATAAGTTGTCACCAACTGGGGCAACATCTTTTTCCCATTCTACAAATCCTAATGTAGAGTTGTCTGTCCAGTAGAATTCTGGGCTGTTTTGGTTTGTTAGTCCAATCCAAGCTTTCCCACCTTGGTAGAACATCAAATATTTCAAGAAATTGAACTCATTCTCTGTTGTTATGCTAGTAAGATGACCACCTTGACATTGGCATTGACTATCTGCTTCAGTCCATGTTAGTTTAGCTTGGTGAATGTAACATGTATTACCATGAGTGAAGGGTAACCATATGGGCACTTCGGAAATGTTCCAGTGAGATTTTCCCTTTTTGAATCAGATTCACAAATAAATCTTCTTTCCCTACTCTCACAATCATTAACTTCATTTCATTTCCAAGCATGAGCAGAGTTCAAGATAACACACTGATTTATGCCTGTTGCTAGTGGCCTGATAACATCCCAGTTATCATAATTTGAATCAAATGGACCTGAGTACCATGTGAACTGAGCTGAACTTTCTGTAGTATGAAGTCTAATATATACATCTGAAGCAAATAATTTTTCAAGTATTAAATTTATAACATCTGATTTTGAACAAAGTTCGACCTTTAGAACAACGATATTCTTCGTAAGTTCCAGTTGCTTCGGTTTCAAAAATTGGTAAATTGATCACAGCAAAAACGAGGTGCAAAACCTTCATCGTTTCCAGTGTAACAGAAATGGTTCTTTTTTCCTTGTTGCTCAGCAATATTTTGCACTGTAAAGAATATGATAATGGAAAGATTTTATAACTGTGTCGTGTCCAAGTTGTTTCAATGTTCTTGCGTGGATGAAAAAATGGGCAGGAAGATCAAACCGAGTTCATGGAATACAAACTGATAATTCTTTTTTATGTAGGACCTTTACATAAAAAAATAATTATCAGCTTGTATTCCATTGTGGCGCCATTCCTATTGTGGCTCCGTTGAAAGTGTATATTAAAAAACTAATCCGTATCTCACAGTGAATAATAATGAGGATTTATTGTTAGTAATTTCTATTTTTACCTCCCGCGTATGCATGGAAGGTAATGTTTTCAGTTGTGTCTGTGTGTGTGTGTGTGTGTACGCGCGCATGTGTGTGTCCGTCTGTTAGTCTGTCTGTCCAAGCCATAACTTTTGAACTGCTTGACCTAATATCTAGGTCAAGTTTGAGTATCAAGGTCATTAGGTCAAGTTCAAGGTCATAGCAATAAAAATTGTCAAAATTTTTATTGTTTTTAGTGTTGTGTGCTAATATAACATGTTATGATGTTTGAGACAAGTAAATAGGGTCAAGGTCAAGATATAGGGCAAGGTTATTTGATAGTCAAGGTCATTTGAAGGTCAAATTTCTAGATTTTTGTAATTTTTTCATGTTTTAATAACTATTTGGATTTTAGTTACTATTTGCGTTTCAATGACTATCATTACACAGAAATCGTATCATTTTGGAAACGAGGAGAACAAAGGAGAGAACGAAAGAATTTCACTCTGTTCTTTTGATGCTCTATTGTTAAACTTCTGATACGAATTCCATGCACTGTTGTAAAGTGGGCGGTTCAGCCTTTGATTGGAAGGCATTCTTGTTACATTCTTGAGACATGTAATTGCAATTGAGGCAGCGCTAACAAAACAAAGGAAATAAAAGAGCTGTGTAGTATATTAAAGATGATCAGTGCACAAAAATAGTATCAGAACTTTAACACAGTACCCTGTGGAAACTAACTTATTGTACCCTTATGTAGGCAAGTGACACGCTTTTTATGTAATGATATCCCTGAAAATAATGTTTTGACAGTTTTAACGTCAATGAGGCAAAGCATTGCAATTCGAATTACATGTTAGGAAATTCGTCATATTTGCCATTACATGTGAAGTGTGTGATAACATGTTGGACTTCCCATAATAAGCTTATGGACAAAAGTTCATCGGTTAAAAAAATGATGGGGGCAGCACCTGACAGGCCTTAAATCCAATGTATATTTTGTATTCTGATGAATTTGGAAAATGGTGAACGAAAGTGCAAAATACAAAGAAAGCAGCTTTTGCACTTATGCTGTTGATGGTTCAAAAGGGAATAAAATTGTCTGCATAATTAGATTAGAATTAGAACACTGGGCCAAGCTGACTGGCTGATCATACCGGTTAAAACATCCAGACCTATTGTGAACGTTCTATTGTGACTTAATACACCTTTTATTGTTTGATGAACTCAGCTCAAGTTCCATGATGGAACAACTGAACCTGTTATCAATAAAACAATCTGCATGAGTTTGATGTACAATCAAACAGAAACAGCAAAGGACAAATGACGTTTTGAAAAGACTTAAAACAAGTGAATTATCGCCTTGTGCTACTGATACAAGTAACCTCTAACCATGACAATATATTAGGGGTTTTTCTTATTTCATACCTAGCCTTTTTTCTTATTTGTCTTATCTGTCCAATTAGTTAGAATTGAAATTTGCTAATTTCGGCAATGATACATAATTTCAATACATCCAAATAGTGCAATATGGTAGTTTTACCGGAAATGGTTCAATTTATATGCACAAAACACAATATCATATAAAAAAATTAGGGGTTTGTTTGGTACATTTGTATCCTATCTAATTAAACAGGTTAGACAGATAAGAAAACATAAAGCTAGACATAAATTAGGAAAAACCAAAAATGTTTTGAAATTTTCTACAATTTAGCGAAAAAATTAAAACTTTTGCCTTGGCAAAAATTTAAATTTTATTTCAAATTTTCTTGTGAGCAACTGCACAGTTAAATGGAGATATGTGCATTTATATTACCTGAGTTCATTTCTACTTTATATATTTAATGTACAAGCCTAATCAAAGCTATCTAATGTGCTTGTTAGGAGATTAAACCCACAGAGGATATCTAAATATAATTGTAAATATCGCAGTCAAACACCATCAAAGCATGCGATAGAAGAATTGATAGCAAAAACAAAATCTACAGAGAATGTCATGCACTGCATTAATTTTTCTCTCCTTCAATCAATAAATATGAATTACGATAAAAAACTGAAGCTGACTATCAGTGCATGCCCAACAAAGAAAGCTCCCGTTTCACTTACATTGAAAAATGATCTATATCAACTATTTTTCTGATCTTGTAGATAAAAATAGATACTGACACTCAGGAAAGATGATCAGAAAATAGTGTTGTGTAGATTCGGATCTACTGATGTTATTTCATTTGTGTCTCATTTAATGCAATGATAGTTCAACATCAGATTGTCTAAGAAATAAAAATTACAATATCTCCCCACAGGACAACATTGATTTGACATTTCCAAATCAATAAAGTGTTTATTCAATCGCACCTAAACCTAATTTGTCTAATTTGTCTCATCTGTCTAACTAGATAGGATAAAAACATCAAAAGGGTATCAATTTATAGTAAAATACTGCGTGCGTGTAAATTGCCCCGTTTCAGTAAGACTAACTGTATTAGACTATTTTAATATGAATATAGAATCCAGGGTGGTTTTCATGAATGTATTTTTTAGACTTGTGGGAGGACTTAGTCAACAAAATGGCTGTTTCTGAACATAATATTGACCAAACATAACTTTTAATTTCATAAAAGGAAATATGAATTTTTAAGACTTAGGGGAGGCAATGGGCACCCCTAAACATTAAAAAAGTTATGTCAGGTAGACTGATTTTACTGGGGTTAATTTGATTAAACAAAGAAGAAACTAATTTAGACTAAAATTGACCTCAAGTGCAAATGCTATAAAAACCTTTGTGAAATTGGATTTATGTCAAAAGAACAGTTATGTAAAACATAAGTAAAATAAATTCCATAAGTCATTTCCCTTCGTGAAAAACCACCCAGGTATCATTATCGAAATTAGTACATTTCAATCTAATTGTATGGACAGATTAAACAAATTAAAAAATTCCCCCAATGTTTTTTTCTAACTTTGTAAGGTTGGAAAAAACCTTGGTAGAGCGAAATGTAATGCAGAAATCTTTCTTAAATAAACGACAACTGATCATTTTAAACTCTTCTAAAAACAAAGATCGTTCCATGAGTGTTTAATTTTTCCTGAGAGCCGAAATTATAAATTTTTAATCGTTTTAAATGGAACGTTAATAGTCATTGGCACACACTTCACGATGAGCACATATTAATTACCTTTACTTTTACACTAATATTACCTGGCAAATGTTGGTAGCCCATTTGTCAGTAACAATTTACACACCTGCACACCAGCCTTAGGCTTTGAAGGCTGGTATAAGGTGTTATGACTTCTCTGCCTTGGCAGACTGGTCTCCAAAGCAGACAATGTCATGCATTATTGCACTCGCACCCAATTTGCATTGTATGTATTTCTATTGGCTACACTAATGTACCGATAACCTCTGTTGAAGTTCACGTGAAACCAAATCAAACGATATTAGAGGTTTTTCTTATTTTGAACTCTACCTAATTCGTCCAATTGTTCCAATTCATCTTACTGGATAGGATTAGTCATACCATTTTTAGTAAAATTCATCAAAAATTTAACCATTTTCAGTCATTTTACCAATACGTATGTACTAATAATAGTAATCCTACTTATTATGGTACCTTTTCACTTTCCAATCTAGATGAATTAGACAAATTAGACAAATTAGATGAATTAGACAAATTTGATGAATTAGACTAAATCGAATTAGAATTAGGAAAACCTCTATTGAGACATCATCAATACGAATGTTTTCCGTTCAGAATTGTTCTGGTAATCAGATCGTAAAATTACTAACAAAAGTTGTAGTCCGAATTTCAATAACTCAGCATGAGATTTTCAATTGACCTTCACGCTGAGCTATTGAAATTCGGAATTTTAACTTTTGATAGTAATTCCACGATCTGGATTACTGGAGTTGCGGGATTGTTTGGCTATAAGATCCATCTGATGAAATGTCGGGTTTACTGACTAATTTATACATATGATCAAAAAAACTGACTTCAAAAATCAACTTCTGGTGTTTAGGTAAAATGAGAGTTTGGAATGTATTAATTCATAAATGTTATTTGAAACTAATTTGAAATACCTACAGGTTAAACCTGCATATCTGAGTTAATTTGGGTTTACGTTGTATGTAATATTTTTTTAGAAATACTGAATTTTTTTTAGAAAGTGTACAAAAATAACAAGTCTGTTCTGTAATGAATCGCTTCGACAAACCTCTCGAATCCTCCTCTCCCGGTGGTTCTGGGTTTTGGCTTTCCATCACAAGGGACCAGTAATTTCCTAGATTATTTCCAGATAATTTCCTACATACATCAAGTTTAGAGTTTAGAAATAAAGTAGCTGGAAAAAAGATCAAGAAAGATTTTAACGAAGCATGAAACACATAAATAAATAAATAGATTTCCAATGATAATGAGTACATCAATTAGTCTTTTATTGATTGATAAAGAAATGCTCTAAGCTTAAAATTTAAAAAAAAAAAGCGGCTCCTGCAAATTAAAGTTGTAAATCCTTCCAAACAATTCTTCTGTCCATTACTGAGCCACCTGCATTACCAGGCTCATTTCTTATTTGATAAATTAATAATTCAGCTTTAATTTATTCATGTAAGATCAATGTCTTACTACAGCACAGGTTGTCAAACAGTCGGTACAGAGTGTAACATAAAAAGCGTGATTTTATAGCTAAAATTATGTGATGGTGTGTTGAACTGACATAGTAAAGCATAATAATTTTCTGCCACCCCACAACTGTGGCAGCACCTGATGGACCATGAATACAAGCTACACTTCGTTCCCTACTGAACTGGATGTGCAGTGTCATTCAGCTTGTCCATCTTAAAGATTATTCGGATGTATTGTCTGGTGTTTACAAAACAATACTTCAATAGGCCCACCTAACAATGCTATGTCCCGTGGAATTACACATTTAGGGCAAATTTCATTCATCCATATTTCTTGGAATATTAAGCTCTCAAATGAAAATAAATATTACCAGGTGACAATATATAGTTATGTCTCTGTCATGGAAACATTTGGGATTTTTTATTAAATGCCTTCTTGACGAAACTCAACAAGAACATAATTGAAAGGATAACATTTAGCTTAGCTTAGCTCCAATGATGATCTTACACAAGGAGTTTACATGCAAGCAGGGGACCTAATTGATTTTTGATGCAAGCAAGGACGTTTCTCCCCCCCCCCCCGAAACTGTACCAATAAACATTAGCATTGTTATCCCAAATGTTAACGTGTCATCCGTAAAAATAGGCTCACATCATGAAATTCTATTCAGTTTTGGAACAATAGCACATCAAAAGCACAGCATGGAACGTTTGTGTTTTCCCTTTTATTCTGTACGTTTCGAATTTTGTAGGAATTTCTTGATTTGATGTCATATTTGAGCACCGGATAAAATATCCGAACGAGAATTATCCTAGCAGCTAAGGAGTCTATCGCTGCATGGAAGAGTGAACAAGTTTGAACAGAGTTTACACCCAAACCTTTCCAACCCACCTGACTGGTTCCCGAATCATACAATGAATTTCTATTGTTTCACAAATCTGGGTTAAAATTCCTATCAGTTTTGAAACACTAGAAACCCCAAAACACAGCCTGAAATTCTTTGTTTTGTACGCTTCCATATTGATAAGAATTTTAGGAGCATCCTGTTGATTTTCTGTTACTTGCATAACATGGAAATATTTGCTCTGTACAATTTGAGACGGTGTCTTGTTTGGTCTTCTAAATGCTTTGTCCAAATTTCATCTCGACTATAGTTAATACAAATGCTGAGAATACAGAGGTTGCTGCTTTAATGTGAATAGATCACTTATCATTTCTGTTCAGCTTTAAACAACCAGAAACCGTAGGACGTAAATAAATTGACGTTTTTTTCTCCGTTAGTGTTTTGTATTCACGGTGCATGGATAATTTACTTTCAGAATATTTACTCAGAATTTTGACTCTTTTAGAATTAAAACGTTTTTGTTCAGGGAATATAACAATTCTCACCACGAGTGCATTTTAGGGTAATAATACAAATACTGCTTACTTGTTATTGATTTTTGAATAATTATACTGTTATTATGTATTTGCGTAGGCTCAGCTTGTTTTGGCCTTCGTCCTCGCGGTAGTTGTGTCTTGTTAACAGATGCCTGTTTTCGCATTATGATTCACACTCCAACCAGAATATTACAGTTTAGTAACTAATTTGGAAGGATTTATTCATTAACTAGTGTCCAAACCTCACACTAAACAGTTGATCACCAGTCAAGCACTGTTTCACTCTGTTCCTGGTTCAATAAGGTAAAGATTTACCGTAATTGTATGATTTGACTGTTTAACTGCATGTTATATTTGAACTGTTTTTGAATGCCAAGAAAAGTTTTCTTTCAGTGCAGGGAATCAGAAAAGAGGAATCGCATCGACGAAGAGAACAAAAAAGAGAACGAAAGAATTTCATGCTGTGCTTTTGACGCGCTATTGTCGAACTTCTGATACAAATTACGTGTACCGAGTTATTGATCAGTCAGATTTTAACATGACGAAAATGTCATAGCAATTCATATTGTGTTAGCAAATTTGTCATTTTTTTGCTATTAATGTGAGAATATGTTTCCATAGCAAGTTTTGGACAAAAGTTCATCGCTTAAAAAAATATGATGGGGGCAGCACTTGACGGGCCTTAAATTCAAGGTATATTTTATATTCTGATGGTAAGTCTGCTGACACATGTTTTTGATTCAAGTATATTTGTCTTGATTGATTGCTTGGATCAAGGGTATGAGAACTGCAATTTAATTTAGCACAGGAACAAAGTTTGAAATCTCTCATTTTTTAAATTCCTAACTACTACTTCGCAAATCCCTATGAGGGACTGTCAATCCAATTTCTTTCCGTTTTTCGTTTCTTCATTCTCAAAATAATCAGTGAAGCAAATATATTCTTTCGACTCAGCTAATGTTTTTTCCCGAGTTCCTGCTAGACTGCGACGGCGACTGCGCCTCTTTTTAATTGTATTTGTATAAGATTACTGACTTGAATGTCAGTTCTGAAAGTGTATTTCAAAAGGCTAAGGAAGACGTCATTGCCCACAGAAATCATAACCTGGATGAGACAGTTACCTTCGGATTGTAATTTTGCGCCTGTGTAATTATTTAATAATTGAAAGGTAAACTTATTACTTATGTTGCCTCCTTTATTTGGATGGTGCTAGCATTGAGTTGTTACTTTCAGTAACCATTAACAACACAGCTAACATTCGCCCTTTCTAAAACAAACAAACCTCATGCATAACAAGAACATGAATTTTGTGAATAACTCGTTTGTACTTTTAAGTTTAATATCGTTTTTGTCAGCTACAACATTGCATTGTCACTTTGAAACCGGGAGGTGTTACTGGATTGGTACCGGGAGTCACACAATCAGAAGGCGGAGATCTGGCTGTCATGGAAACAGAAGAGTTGCGTGATCAGTGAATTTAGGTATATGCTGATATGATGGTTGTACTCTATCCAAGAAAATGTCTCAACAGCTCGTGAAAAACGTAACATCGTACTTTCCAGTTTGATATAAGAAGTTCTAAATTTAGACAAGTCATAGGATGAAATGTCTGGTTAATTTCATTTTGAGAACAATAGGTGGTTTTGTCTGAGTCAAAAACACAGCATGGAGTTCTAATGACGCAAAATGAAATCCCTAGTAGTAGTATTTCCTATTGCTGACTGTAAGTCTGTTTCGTAAAACTATTTTGTGCTAAAATGGCGCTGTTTCTAAGTGCCCAGCAGTAGTAGAACACGCACATGCGCACTTCAGTAAACACGGTGCTTATCTGCACAGTTTTATTGCAGCCGGCAATTAATCAATCTAGGTTCTTCTTGTAAATTTCGTAAATTTCGTTTCCTTTTTTTACCAAATCTACCAAATTTACCAAATTTTCGAGACATGTAAATCATTGGCGGATCCATGATTTCCCGTACGGGTGGGGGGGCGCCCAGCCCGTAGGGGGGGGGCCGCCAACCCAATTTTCACCTATTTTCACCCAAAAATTGAGAAAAACTGCATGAAAATGTTGGCCGTAGGGG
>JBCAUI010132426.1:0-18282 GCA_038406195.1 Haplosyllis anthogorgicola
TAATAATAATAATAATAATAATAATAATAATAATAATAATAATAATAATAATAATAATAATAATAATAATACATTGCCCAACACTGGCGGATCCAGGATTTCCCGTACAGGGGGCACCCGGCCTATAGGGGGGGCGCCAACCCAATTTTCACCTATTTTTGCCCAAAAATTGGGAAAAACTACATGAAAATGAAGACAATTTTGGCCATTTGAGGGGGGGCACGCGCCTCCTGTGCCCCTAAATCCGCCAATGCCCAAGGATGCTACTGAGCAGCACACTGGAACCACAGGGATACGAACCCATGACGTCCGGGTTAGAATCACGACACTCTTACAGCGCGTCTTCAAAAACTACACTTGCCTCCGGATGTATCGATATTTTTGGTGCTGAAAATAGCATCGATTAAGCGGGATATCGATATAAGCGAAACAATTAATATGAGGGTCTATTAATTTGGTGCAGAAAAAAGTATCGATATAAGCGGGATATCGATATATTGATACAGCACAAGCTAATTTTGGCTCATTTATCATACGATGAGTGTTAGCCTCCTTGGCTTTGCCGTCGTTGCATTTAGTTTATGAAGACGAGCTGTTCGCCACTCGGCAACATGACTATGCTGTCATTAGACAACCGTTTGGATAAATCATGATACAAGCTGCAGTTCCTGAAATCCCCATCACTTTAGAAACGTACAGATCAAAAGAGAGAACAAAAGAATTTAGTTGTCTTCCAAATTGTGTCCTAAATCTTCATTTTCAAAAACCAATTTCAGGCCCCACAGCGTATGGCACTAGATGGCACCAGTTTACGTGGATCGATGAGAAGCACCAGAAGCAACATGCGCGACTCCTTCCGGTTGACCGATTCCCTGCCAAGCAGAAGTAGATCTAACTCACTGAGAGGAAAAGGCGGTAACAGCTTCGGGAACCAGTCTAACAATGGTAACAACAACTTCAACAAAGTGGCGCCACTATCGAATACCAACATGGACACTGGTTACCAAGACACAATAAGTAGTCAGCCGGTGCAGTTACAACTGGCTACTACAGCTAGTATTTAATTAAACTAGTGTTTTCTTTATTTTGTGTACATGTGCAAATTTAACTATGCCCTGCAATAATTGGGTGCTTTGCTATGAGAAAAAGATTCTCTTTAAATACTGAAAGGAGAATTCAAACCTTTGTGTGTTAAAAATGTTACATCCTTTTAAACATGTAGGGTTCCAAAGGTGGCGCCAGGGACTCGCCACCCTTTCTGCAGCCAAAACTTTCATCTTCATTACATTTTAGACATTGGAGATTCAAAACACTAGCATTGGTGTATGGTTCAGAGTTCAATCGCATACTTTCACTACACGAGGCCATATGAAGATATATTCAAATTATGCCAATGATCTGAAAAGGCATTATGAATTACAATGCAGCGTTATTGTCACTTATACATTTTATCGCTAATTTATTTTAAATCTGTTATTGTATAAATATGTATACATACAAAATGTGAGTAACTTAAAAGTAGTTAGCTCTTTATTCAAGTTTTGTTTTCGTAAGAATTATTGTGAGGCTTTTTTGTTACTGTATATATTTCTTATATTTCTATTGACTAAATAAGGTGCAACTGTACATAATTTTATATCTGTGATCCATTAACTAACCACCTCGTCTTTTTATGTACTGTTGTATTCTACTTTTATCAAATTGTAAATTAACAAAGGAATAAAATTATTGTAACGCTTAAATTGTATTTAGAATGAGGATTTACACTGTGTACATGCAAGTTCAGACTTGTGATACACATAGTTGGTCTATAGTTTAACAATTAAATCTCAGAAATATATAGAAGTTACCCTTTTCTTCCGTTCATTGCAAGAAACTGGTGAAATATAAATGGATGTTATTCTTGTCATAGCAAGAAATTCATGTAAAATCTTGACCGGTTTACTTTGACAAACGTTAAACTCTGCATTTGCGTTGGTTTGGATCAGATAGATGAATTGTACTCAACCTATGCTTTAAAATTATAATAGAAATTTCCTGCACTGTATGTGAAAAGAAACAGGATAATTCCCCACTGTTCAAAAATGCATAGTTTTGTAATCGCAGTACATAAAAATTGAACTAGAACTTTAACACGGTACCCTATTGGAGCTGCAATATGTACCCTTGTGTACACAAGAGATACTATTTCTTGTGTAGTGGTTTGCAAAAGTAAGACTTTTCTTAAGCTGAGATTCTTGTTTAATTCCTGCAAGATGAAGAAACTCAACTATGAATTGATTATGTGAAAGTTAAAACAAGAAATGGTCTAGAACCTGGTGCATGTATTTAAGGATTAAATCGCCTTCATGAATTTCCATTTACCAACTGCGTTAGTTTTACTCAAATAAGCTTGAACGTCTATAAAATTAAATAGTCGTCCGCATAGATTTGATGACGATCTGTTTGGTGTCTTGCAAGATAATAATTGAAACAATTTAAAAACGTTACAGCTAAATTGAAACATATCAGTCATTTTACGTTTTGCTTATTTGACGCTTGAAAAAGATTGAACAATATGAATAATAAGCCAAGTCTCTGTCAGAAATGGCACTGCAAAACTTAAAAACACTCAAAAGATACAAATCCAGATAACGTAGAAAAAGAATCTTTCAGGATAAATGCCATTTTCTAGTTTTGCTTTTGCGAAATAAGATTTCAATTTGAATTTAAATAGTCGTAGCAAAATTTAGTGGAATAAAAGTGCATTTCTGAACAGTGGTCTCTATTTTACATGAGCTGATGCGTCAAAAACAGTTCAATAACTGTAAAAACCGCATTTTGTTTATAAAATAGTTACTCTACCTTTACTTTTCAAACATTTCAATCACATGAAATAGTTTCAAATCTATAATATAAGGTTGATAATTCGCAGCCATCGTAAAATCTATCTTTTATTTCTTATTGCATTGAATGTTTTCTTGAAATTACATGCAGAGGAACCCTTGACTCATATCCATTGGAGAAAAAAGGCAAACGACCGTGATTTTCCGCGACACTGGATGGTTTATGTGAAACGGCTTATCTACCAAGCCATAAATCAGTCATCTTATGTTAAAACAATTGTAGATGACTTCAATAATTTAAATACAAAAACAAATAACTTTTTCACTTATCATCACACAACAGCATATGACGTGCAGAAATGCGACATGGATTTAAATGGGCTGATATCAAATAATACCCGATTAAAGTTATTGAAAATTATGCAAAGTCCCATGGTAACTGTGCGAATGTCAAATACAGATAATGAATGCAATGGTCGGCATTACTTAGACTTCCACCTTCATAAAAAATTAAGCCTAAACGTAACTTTTAAATATATCAACCTCGTAACATTTTTAGGAGGGTGTCTCACGGACAGAGTATCAATAGAGAACGGTTTCTTTGTTGCCTTTCGCTATTGTGGGATTTTTTCTCAGTTTAGTGTGTATCCGTTTATGAGGTCCGTAAGATTTAAAATATCGTTGCTTAGCGCCAAATTTCCGGTGGACGTTTACACTATTTTCAGTGTCATATCATATAATATTATACATAACTTCGTAATTAAAGATAAGGGCTACCTGAAACTTTTAGCAGATCATTACATAAGAGTGGTAAGTAGTGTGATTTATACCCTTAAAATGGAATTGAAAAAATACCAAGGCATTTTTCTGGATGTGCAAGCAAGTACCACAAAAGGTACTAGAGTGCTTGTGTATTCTGGTCTGGGATACATGTCGGAGAAATATGAGATCAATAAGAGACGTTGGAGACAGCCGCAGTATACGTTTCAATGTATATTGCAAATAATAAAAACTAATTACGATTATCTTGACTTTTTATCCTTTAAGGAAATGTCATTGCCAAGAACAAAAAATTGACGTAACAGAAAAGCAAACATCTCTGACATTTCCTGGCAAAAAATGTGCGAAAAATAATCATTTTTGCGTTTTGCTTCTTCGCACTTAGAAAGCATTTGGGTTGCATATAAATTTAACAATACTATCATTTACTTTCAAAGGTTCAACTGACACTAAATGCAGTCATGGTGGACTGTCCTTTCATGATTACATGACAGACCAGATTCAAGAAACATTTCTCATATGTGACATGTACAACAGAACATATACAACTCTTCCATTCAAAAAGCAAAGCATTTACACAAGTAATTCATCAGTTATATTAGTTCTTTATCAATACAAACACTATGGCTTAGTAACACTAAATGCCGTGCTCTCTAAATCCCATTGTAGAAGTATAAAAATTGATACATGTGACACACGCCTGCGTGGAAGGAATTTTAGACCTACACAGTTTGTGGAAAAGAATAGATTTTTCACACTGAAGAAATTGCAAGAAAAACATCTAGGATTACACATGTTAGAGAAGAAATGTTTAGTGCTTCAATTCCTTACAAATCAATATTCAAAACCTGATGGCTTGTTAATCTACGAACAGCACTGTTATTTTTACTTGTCGCTAAGTGAAAGGCAAGAAGGGCACCAGTTGTGGAAGTTTCACGCCACCGGGTTTTTGGAACAAAGAACAATTCCATGGGGAGACAACATGATATATTTGTCGGGATCAGATTACAACAAAACAGATAATGTGAAAGTGCTGGGTGAAAATATCCTTTATGCAGATGGACAGATGGACGGACAGTTGGATCAACTTTGTGGTGAGCTCGGCTGGAATGATGCACGAAGAGGCGTTGTCACAAGGGCTTGTCCTGAGTACAGACGAGATCCAGCCTTCACGAATCATAGGAAGAACTGACTCAGTACTACTGCTAAATGTCGTCACTAATGAAACTTTTACAATACAAGTAAAACTCACAACTGTTCGTCGGGAGAAATTTCTGCAACAGGATAATGAATCACACAGAGGTAGTCCACACAACCAGGACGTGTTAGTGGCCATAGCGGGGAACGTGAACTGTGTCTCATTCCGGATCGAAGAGGAAAAATCGTCATCCAGGTTGCAGGACCTCATATCCATAATGACACAAGAGTCTTATCCAAACTCATAATGCAAAGCAGAAGCCCCACCCAAGTACACGGAATTCGTATCAGAAGTTTAACAATAGCGTATCTAAAGCACAGTGTGAAATTCGTTCGTTCTCTCCTTTGTTCTCTTCTTTTCCAAATGATAGGATTTCTGTGTTTATGTTAAATCAGATCTTGAAATTACTACTGAAAGTTTAGCATCCTATGTCAATTGAATTCATGCTGAGCTCATTTAGTTCAATTGTTGCAGGGCGCCAAACTTTTAACAGTAACATCATGATCTGGTGTTTAAAGTGGCAAAACCGATCAACTAAAGATTCCCTACTGTTTCCATAAAATGGAGACTAATTCATCTAGCAAATTTTCTCTTCTTCGTTCTGAGCAAATATCACTAAAATTTTGTGGAAATTGGTCTGTATTGATATTGTTAATGATTTTTGCACTGTGTTAAGGTTGCCGTCTGCAAGTGGCCATGTGGTATGACATCACTCATTGAGCACTTTTGTTGTTTCTAAGTGTACCCCTATAGAGTTATGATCTTATCTCCCCATACAAGGCAAACAAGGTGAGAAAAATAAATGAACCATGAGCCATTGTGTTGTAAAATGTTAAAATATTAAGATCTATCATGTGTCAAAGTTTGACAAAATTTCACCACCCCTATGCTATTTTCCATTGATCTTAATGGTCCTGGTGGTCATTTTCTGCATTGAATTATTCACAAACTTGCTGGTGGATCATGCTGTAACTTTGCATATTTCATCCTCATGTTATCCTTCACAAACATTGAAATGTTTGAGTCAACCGTTACTTGTAGACAGCAACCTTAAGGTGACTTGAAATGCATGCAGTAATACTTCAGAAGGCAGTCCGTATGAAAGAAAATATTGCTAAAAAGCCATATTTGGGCTAAAATGTTTCAACTCTGTGTAGAGTGTGAGTACCAAAGCAATTAATGTGGTAATCAGTACCTCAAGCCCATTGAAAAGCATTGTCAATCAGTAAAAGTCATTTCTAGATAAGTAAACCTTCACTGCTTGCTTTCAAATTTTACCCAAAAATACAGCATTTCATGGTACTAATTTACATGTTATTAATTAGTGATACACAAATAAAGAAAAACTGAGTAACAAAAATAGTATATTCACCATCCCCTTTAGTTCCCCTTTGTCAAATTCATCTACACTAAATGCTATTTTTGTGTATGGCTTAAAACCCCATTTTGATATGTTTTTGTAATTCTCCAATTATTAGGTATTAGACAAAAAACCCACGTCTGAGATGTCTAATGTTAGCTAAACCATAAACAATAGAAAGTTGTGGTGTTTCACATAATATAGAGGCATTTCTGACTAAAATAAGCATGCATTCTTTTAGATGGGGATATACACATACACAGGTGTCAGGGGTATACCCAGCTGTGACATCACAGGGAATATCCAAGAGCAAAGCAAAATGAATGGTTCCACTTCATTGATCAGGACTGCCTTTCCATCTACCTTAAAACTGTGCCTTGATATTTTTTAAATAGAGACCAACAAAAAAGCCAACACCTTTCAAACAGCGGTAGTCTCAAATTCACCATCACCATCATTCTGGGCAGCATGTACAATAACATCTCTAAATTCTGTAATGAATTTAATCGCATAAATTACTAAACTAAGATGAATAATATATTTGTTTGAGAACTGTTTTCTTAAGAGATTTAGAACTCTACTTCCATCTCTTTCTCTGCTCATCATAACATCACAGTACAACGCTATGCTTTGTATAATTGTTCTCATGAAACCTTTTCTGTTCTGTAACGCTCTTTGGTTCTTACGGATCAGTACTCACCCACACCCGGGACTTCGTCATCCAGATCAAGACCATCCAGATTAAACTCGTCATCTGAATCAAAGAATGTTGTACCATCTTCTAAATGGGTGAAAATGAAAAAAATCAGTGTTTTTCAATTCATTTGACAAATATGTAAGATATAACCTTCGAAAGCTCAACATTCATACCATTTTGTGATGGTGTACATGACATTGTCGGCTTTGGAGACTAATCTGCCAATACAACGAAGTCACATGACACCTGATTCCGGCCATGCAGACCTGAATCTGGTGTATTAAAGTTACCGACAAAGAAGCTACGATTTGCCTAGTAACAATAAGAACTTAGCAAGGATAGCGAGGAGTTACATCACACCTTCAAACGCAAACTATGGCTGAGCATGCACTGGTATGCTTGCACCACCGGTGTCATATTTAGTATCTAGATGGTTAGTTTACAATTTTTGTCAAAAGTAGATTCTTAAAATATCAAATTCCTCTGCATAATCTGCCTTATTCGGCGGGCGATACAGATAAGAGAAACCAACATTGCATCGCCGTTACAAAACACCCAATATATTTGTCACTCAATGATAATTTCGCACAGAAAATGTCCAAAAATGCCTTCAAATAAGTCAAAACGAGGGATGACCTGTCAGTGCAGAGCCTCATGCCATAATTACAAAGAATGTTCTAAGTCCCACACTAAAATACATTGAATTTTCTCCCAGAAAGTGTGGGGAAAGAGTGGGGTGCAGCTTGACTCTAGTCCGTCTAACATGTCTTACATAACTTTTCAGGAACACAAATCTAATCTCTCGTGAAAACAGAGAGCTTCAATGCCCTCTATCAGGCATGAGGTTCAACAATGTTCTGAGTTGGAAAATCATCATCTGAGCCAAAGTCAGGTTTCAATGCATGCTCCACAGGCCATCAATGGGGATTTGCGACAGAAACTGGGACCGCGCTCCTTGAAAAAGAAATACATTGGGTGTCACATTTTCTGTGCACATTGGCAAGTTTACCATCAGAATTGTCATCATCTTCACTGTCGGTCTCACGTTCGTTCTGGAATAATTCTGGTCTCAGTTCTCTCAAAGGAGTACGTGGCATGGCAAACCTTAAAAGCAGACATAGAAATGTATAAAATCACATTTTGAATTGCGTTATTGATTTCCAACTGGAAATAGTATTTCTTTCAAATTGCATTAATCAACAGGGCCATACTGAATAAAAATGGAACAAAAAATTTGTAGTCAAAATATCCAGCTGCGAAATAACAGTAGCCAGATGATCCAGTGGGATTAACAATTTGGATTTCTCCACTTTCTTTTACGGACTTCAATTGGGCACAGGACAAATTGACAAAGATCTCAGTAGCTGATTGCCATTCATACCTTAATCTCTTCACCAATTTGTAAGTATTCTTAGTTGCATTGATATAAGTATGTGTTCTCATGTAAGTTCTCAGTTCTGGTGTCAATTCCTCCATTTTAAGTTTATCTTTGAGAACAATGATGATGAAGTTCTTTCTTCCACCAACAGCTTCAGCATCGGCAATCATGAACTCCTCCATTCCCCATTTGGATTTGAGAAAATTTCTGAAAAAGGAGTATAAATATTCTAGATCTGATGAATCAATTCATTAATTCAGAAACGTTAATAATGTTAATGTATTTCATTTTGTCAACAATATAATTCCATTCATAGAATTTCATAAGCTTAATTTGTTATGTTATGTGCAACAAGGTACATGCCACCTCCGACATCAAATCGCCATTTCGTATGGGGCAATGCCTCTTGTGTTCAGGCTTAAACACAGGACTCATTCACACATGTGATCGTCAAAGATAAAAGTATGGTCATTTGGCATGTTCCAATGGTGCACATCATTTTTTTGTGCACTATCACATATTCATGATGGCCCACATGCCAGCCTTTTTATAAGTTAGGGAACCTCTTGCTCCTCAACACCACAGTGGAATACGGCAGTGTTAATCACGTCATTAGCAACTAACACTGCCTGGCTTGTCAGATTTGCTTGACATCGTAATTCATACAAGGAAGGTCATGTGTTGTTTGTAATCACAATTAATTCATGTATGATAATTAGTATTTGTATTAAGCAAGGCTTGTCGCATTTTTGTTAATTTGCACTGAAATTATTAGACCTGTCAAATATGACAGATCTGGCAAAAACCCTCAAGTGTTTAATATTCTCAAATTTAAGGGTTAATACATTATTGATGAGAGGCAGTTTTAGCTGGAACAAGATAAATCCTCTTATTGCTCTTTGACTTACCTTGACAAAATAAAAATCATTCTTCTGCTTTTTTCCACACCATCCATAACATTTGCTCTGATCGTTCTTCCGGCGATCCAGTCTCTTTCATGGATCATTAGTCGGAATCCATAATCTCTTTCCAGATCAAATCTCCTGCTTTTCTTCTTTTTATTTTCCATGAAAACTTCGGAAACCCATTTAGTGTCCTTGTGACTAAAATGAATAATAATCAGAATATCATGAAATATCAGTTTTTTAACAGGTAATCAGAGTTGATTAACACACAGGCAGATTTCTTCATGCATGAATACAATTGTTTGATATACGTATGAATAGAATTGATTGACACACACACACACACACACACAAACACACACACACTTCATTGTGGAATCAGAAAGGATATTGTAGTAGGTCAGTCAGTGGCGAGCCACACATGATCAGACCATTGTAAACAAAAACCACATTGTGGGCCAAGGAAGTACAAAAGGTGTCTGCACAATCTAAACGACAGTCCTGGTCTAGAGGTGAATACACCATGAAGACTTGCTGGTCTCGAATAGTTAGTAAATGGAAAGTGGTAATGACTCAAAGCAACAGAGAATGGCATATTTATTTTTATAATGGCCTACGGCAGATAACGACAAATTATATTACCTGTAGCAAAAGTATGCATCATATTCCATATTGGTTACATTTTCATTTACGTCATCTTTAGGAACGGTGTCTAGTTTCAGATAATAATACATGAAGAATTTAGCTTCCCGTGATTTCCTAGTAATTTGAATCACAAGCGTGAGAATGATTATCAAGGCTGTACCAGCTCCAATGCCCACTCCAATTTTCTCCTCAATGGTCCAGTCCTGGGGATAACATCCCATTTTTAATTTGTCCAGTTCATATATTGGTTTTCCTTTCATCATTCCACTGTGACATTTTAAATCTTTATAATCTTCTATAATATTGCTGCCTAAAGGTGTTGTGAAGTTATTTAACCATCCAATCATCCAAGTCATTTCACAGTCACAATGAAAGGGATTACCTTCCAACCAAAGTCTATCCAAATTGGTCATCTGTTGCATTTTCGTAGGGATTCTAACAAAATTATTTTTGGTCAAATTTAGCCACTTTATCATGTTATTTTGAATGATATCGTCTAAAAATGTGTCACATATGATAGAAATGTTGTTGTTTGCTACATTTAAAAACCAAATATGGCCTAAATATTCTAGTGTATCACACAATTTTGTGATATTTGAGTTTTCCACAGAAAGCCAATTAATTTCACTTGGAATATGCACAGGCATTGTTTGTAGACTTGGGGAAGAACACTGATACACCTTGGTTCTCCATTCTTGATTATAGTGACAAAAACAGGTGTAGCCGTCAAGACTATCGCAAGGGACTGGAGAAACTAGAACAGGAAAATGAAAGTGTTAGAGTAATCAACTTCGCTGTTATACCACTTGTAATAACAAGTTACTCAGCAACACCAGTTAATTCTACAATAACAGCAAAATCAGTATGAATTATCATGACAAAAATGAAAACCTTATTTACCTTGTAACAGGCTCAAACACAACCCTGTCTAAGGAGCACCCTTTAGTTTAGAGCTCGGTTGATACACGGAATATCTGATGCGTCAATCAGTGAATTGAGTAATCGGGATGATCAATTCTAAATGTTATCATCCGATCATCGGCACCAATTAATTTAGGTGCATATTTCAATTAAATTTGACATATTCTAAAATGCATTCAATAAATAATGTTTGTCTTCATTTAGATTTACAAATGGAAGTAAAGCATGCTGGAAATCATAATTATTGTTTCAATGGAAACATCGAGGATGCAATGTAATAGTAGTATGAGTTCCTTTAAATGTGGTGTAACAAATTTTTGGGACAATTCCTCACATATTTGTATAATTTTACCATACAAATGATGAATCAGATAATTGATCAATTTCAGTGGTTCGATGAATGATGACAGCTTTAGGCCAGTGACCCATCTCTACTTTAGTGCACGGCACTCTTGAGCCATGGCCGGGGAGCGCAGGGTGCTCCCGCGCCAGCACGCTCCCAATCTTGATACAACGTTAACCATCTCAGGAAAATAGCAGCGTGCGGAAACAGTAGAATTCACGATTTGCTTGTATTTGTGAGAAAACCACATTGGTAACATGAAACACAGTTTAGGATTTTTATGTTTAAACTTAGCGTACTTACTTGATGCCCAGACTGTTTCATATTGTTGAACTGTGTCAGTCGGTTCAATGTAAATTAACCCAGCAGATTCTGCTTTCTCCAAGAATAGGTCATCATTTGACTGTATTACATGCAGTCCGTCACTGAAATTGGACTTGAAGGATAGGAATTTGGTTGTTTTGTGAAAAGATCCATAACCATAGAAATTCACGCGGCAGTTCTCGGAAACAGAAAAAAATAGATTTGAATCTGCAATTCTAATAGTGGATGTACTGCTGATGTCTATTCCACCAGCAACCAGCCAATCACAGTACTGTAGTCTTAATTCTGTACTTTGTAGACTGATTTCTGTGGCATTGATAAGTCTAATTAATGTACCTCTGTTGTTAAAAAACATAGAGTTTGTTATTTGAGCATAATTTCTTGGGTCTCCGTATTGAGAATTTATAGCAAAAACGGTGCACACAACAGCATTGTCTTTGAAGTTGCAGTTAGAAATAGTTATATTTGAGGATGTAAATGATAACATGCCGTTTTTGTAGGAATTGACTAGATTTTTTTCCATTAAGCAGTCTGTCAACTTTATGTCAGCATCCAACCCGTCAATTATTCCGTTATCATCGTCTTTATTCCTCCTAAATGTACTAGCTTTTATTTGTAGAACACTTTTTGTGACATCAAAAATTGTTCTGGAATTATTTATAAAAATACTCTTTGCAATTATAAATGTGCTATGATCAGAAGCCACAAAATGTCGCGTGCGAGCATTGTGTACGTATGAGCTGTCATGCATTGTGAGGACGCTTCCTGATGTAGCCACCAGAAATGTGATACCATGTTTCATCACATCTACCTCAAAAATAGTTGTATTAGACAGGTTAATGGTGCATTCACTCGTAATTTCAACAATAGCTTTTTGGCCCTGGCCAGATGGATGTAAGATGGAACTGTCTTTGATATCAACCGATGTTTTTCTGGATCCTAAGAGAATTGCACGACACCAAAGGAACGAACAACCTTCAAATTTGGCTCTTGCATTATCAGAAGCTTGAAGAATCATAAATAGACTGGTTTGAAATGTACTGTTAATAACTGAGAGATCAGTGGAATCCCTTATATCAAGAAGGACAGCCCCAAAAGAGGACCGTTGATTTGAAAAGATGCATTGGAAAATAGTTATCAGACACTTCGTTGTAGATGATATGGAATTTGTTGGTTGGTAATAGGCTGTGGCAAAGTTGTGGTTAAATGTGGAATTGATTAAGATGAGTGTCACTCCTTGCCTAATATAGAATGTGCTTCCTTGTAATAAATCTGTATTAGTCATGAAATCACTGTCGCTGATGTTCACTGTACTGTTTTGTTCTGCCATCATAATGCCGCCATATTGTTGAGCTTCATTGTGAAAAAAATTGCATCCAAGAATTTCAACAAATGTATCCTGGAAATATAAGGCTCCACCCCTGTCATTGGCAATGTTGTTTTCGAAAGCACAACTGACTAAAGTGCATTTTGTCATCATTTTATACTGTTTCTTCGAATCATTTGACGAAATTGGGAATTTAATACTGTTGGATCCTTGACAAAAGATGGCACCACCCTTGTAGGCTGTGTTGTTCGTAAAACTGGAATTTTTAACTGTGATATTTGTGCTGTTATAGCAACTGATACAGGCTCCATTCACAGCTGCATTTCCAGTAAAACTGGAGTTGGTAATAAATACTGAACTTTGAGAATATACGGATATTGCTGATTCTGATGTTTGGTTCAACCAGTCCATTTTTCCATTGTTTCCAAAAATAACATTCGTCATATTTACCTCGCTCATATTCTCAATATGTATCAAACCTGATTTACCAAAGTTATCTTTTATGGTTACATTTTTCACCAAAACATTGCTAGACACAGCATTTAATATAGCTGCATCAGTTGTAGCATTATTGTTATTAAACACTGACCCTAAAATTCTCAATTCACAACCATCTATGTCAATCAGAGTAGTTTCTAATCTGGTGGAGCCATCTATGTTACAATCAGAGATTTTTATTTTGGACCCATTTGAAACTTTTAAATGCCCAAATGTGCTGTTTGAAATGTATACCAAGCCTGATCTAGATTTCATCAAAGCACTGTCTAAATTTATATTCGTTCTTGCCAAATTAGCTTGAATTATATTCAGATTCATTCCATGAATTGTCCAGTTGGATTTCAGTAGAGTTAAGTTGACAAATGTCACATCAATGCTTTTAGGAGTGATTTTAGATACATGTACATTTAGGTTTTGTATCATTGGAAGTTTAACCTGCAATAAAAATAATTTATTTAACACATTTGACATTGGCTATCAAAATTAGAAGTTTAGAGTTCTCTATTCGTTTACAATTTCTGGAGATCATGGGTATTGGGCAATAGAAATTCATGTTGTTCAAAAGCACAGCATGAGGCCTGTATCCTTCTTCCTCTAATAATTTCTGCGTAGTAGCTTTGTCATGTCTCCTCAAGATATTAACTTGCCGGTTTCTTTATTTAGTTCTTTTCAATAGAATTTTCCGGACAAGAGATTCTAACTTATTTCAGTTTAATATTTTTGTGTTTTACTTGCAACTTGCGGCTAAGCGTAACAAAGCTCACGAGTTATGTAGATTTGGTATAAAAGAATCCATGGTGCCTTATTAAAGCTTGAAACTGTGCGAATTGTACATGCTACTGAGTGCAAAGCGAAAACGGGACTGTTCACCACTCACTACAAGTTGTCCGTCTACGGTTAGACTGGTGTCCGTGACCACTACAAGCTCCTGGTTTGTCTGGTTAAGATTACTTTGAAACCTCTCCAGTAACCAGTGTAAACTTCTACAAGCAGTTCCCATGGTCTGACCACAAGTTGATGAATCATCTCCTTCGTTCAGTAAATACCATTCTGTAATTTTTTCAACAAGGTTATCCCTTGAGCTTGTTGGTTAGTTTGCAAGGCGCAATTAATAGGGAAATATTAAAACAGCGAAGGTGCAATTAAAAGGAAACAAGTCAAGCTTACCTTTGAATTGAAAGTCTCCACTGTCAATCGATGAACATTCACAAAATTGTATCCCACTTGATATTACATCAAATAACACTACAAGGACCAAACTACTCGGCAATCTCCCCATGTTGTCTATTAATTTGAATGACAGATGAAAAACCCGTTAAATAACCAAATGTCGTTAGACTCTTTGTAAGATTTCAATCCGTAATGAAAAATATGTATTTGACATGGCAATACGAACTGAAATCAAACGAGTATTTTCAAATTGCTTTATTGTTGATATAATTACACCATTATTGTGAACTATAATTATGCAATTTAGAGTTACTCTGTTTCGTTTACATCAAATTAGTCATAATTAGTGATAAGTGAATTATTCAAATAATGATCGGAAAGTCCGTTTTGCTTAATAATTGAGGAAATAAAACGCAAAATTCCCTTTTGAATCGAAAAAAAGTCCGGTAAACGAGGAAACGAATGTACAGAAATTGGTAAATTACTAAAGCATGAAATCCTATCATTTTGGAAACCGAGAAGACAAAAGAGAAGGAGAGAATTTCACGCTGTGCTTTTAATGATCGTTCCAAACTGATAGGAATTCATCTTCCGTATTTCTGCCGCCCTATTGTAAACGATGGTGATTCAAGATCAGAGGATGAAAATCCCTTCATTTTTGGAACAACAGAAATTTACATTGGGCTTACACAGTCTATACCCTGTGAACATCAGCTAGGTTGTGTATGTTGGAATGTCTTTAAGTCGTCTTTTATAGATTTTTAGGGACACATGATACTCCAAAGTCACACTGCCCATGCCCAAACCCCTGGTGTTATGTAATATCCTGTCACGCGCCGTTTGACGCCCTCTCATGTACCAATTCCCGAAAAAATTCGTGTACCCCCGTAAATTCCCCTTGCGACAATTTTACCATCTACAATTTACAGTGGGCATCTCTATTCTAGGTTTCATGGGTCTTTACTGTTTTCATCTCATCTGGAATATATGATAGGATTATGTTTAAGCGACTGTGGTGCTCTTGGATAAAAATACAAAGTTACGAATACAAGTGCCATATTGTACTATTGTAAAACTGAAGACACAGCGTCAATTTCTATTGTTTTCAAACTGAATTACGTTTTCTTCTTTTAAGCAATTTCTAACAAAGCAAGCAGTAGTCAAACAATTGAATTCAAGAAATAGTAATATAATACATGAGCAGCAGAATTTGCCGTTGAGGGCTCATTTTTGTTTTTCCGTGTATTCAAGTCAACTTTTAGCAATAAAATTTCAACGGATTTTGCTTAATTTGTACCCAGTCTGATGTGTCTGACGTGTCTAATTGACATTGCTAATTTCGTTAATAACATTCAAATGATGTAATATCAGTAATCTTACTGAAAACTGTTCGATTCACGCAAAATTAAAAATGGGCGTAATTAGTACATTTTTATCCTATCCAGATCAAGAAATCATCATAGAGGCCTATTAAAAAGTTTCAACGCGAAATTTCAGTGAGTTTAGAGACATCTATTGGTCTGCCTATAATATTGCAATCAACTTAAGGCCACACTTCACATAGGCCAGCATTTCCCGGACCGAAACTTTTTCTTACAATTTCTTGATCTGTAATAAGATAAATCAGACAAATGAGACTAAGCAAAACCTAGATTGAGTTATCTCAATTGAGCCTCACATCTTCCACTGTTAAATTAAAATGGATATCTCGCATTTCGAACCACAAGAATTTTTAACTTTTACCAAACAAAGCATGAAATTCCTATCAGCTTTGAAACTATAAAACATTAAAAGCACAGCATAAAGTTCTTTGTTCCCTCTTTTGTTCAGTACGTTTCCAAATTGATAGGAATTTCAGGAGCTGTGGGAAAAAAATCTGGATCTACCAAACCCTGAAATTCTTATATGTTTTGAAACAATAGCGCATCAAAAGCACAGCATGGAATTGTTTTACTTCCTCTTTTGTTCTACAAGTTAAACATTTAATAGAAATTTCAGGTGTAAACTCGACAGACACATAGACAGAAGTAGTTATATTTTACGCATTCCTGTCTGGCAGCAGTGGCGCCTCGAGGTCTATATCTTCATCCTGAGAGTGGTAGACATCAATTTCCTCCTCTTCCTCTGTCTCCTCGAACAGTTCTGGTCTCAGCTGTCTTAGTGGTGTGGGAGGCATGCTGAATCTGAAAGCAAGGGTAAAGATTATAATTATTATTGTGTTCTCAACAGGCTATTCTCAACTAAAATAAAATATTTTCCATGACAGCAGGTGGAAAATCCAGAAAGATGGACTATATTTTTGTGTATTTTGTGTATTTTAAAGCTTTAAGAAAAGTACTCATGCTCATTTGACCTGAGTTTACATGTTGACAATCTGAGAACTTAAATAATGAACACTTTGTAGGTCATAAACTTTAATTTATACACGCTTATACATCCAGTGTACACCTCTATTGGTGGAAAAGGCAGGTGTAGCACCAGATGTGACCATTGGGATCACCGCACGCAAGCAAGTAAATGTGCAAGTGAGAGATCCACCCTGGATTTAAAGCCCATGGGGACGGTCACACGAAGTCCAAAACAGTGGTTTCCACAAATAGACTCTGGTCCAGCAAAAACTTTTTTAAAACTCTTTAATTTATTTCAATTTGAGATTAATGTGGCACAAAAGTGTGGACCTTTTCTAGAACGGGATGGGACGGTGCACTGGCCATGGACCTGTACTACAATGAATTATTTTAAGTTTGTACTTACCTTATTCTTGCTACAACTTCTTCTTTATCCCCAGAATATTTGATGCAGATTGGTTTTCCAGAAGGCGAGAAGTTCTGGTATCGGTGTCAATTCCTCTTCTGTCAATATGACAGACAGAAGAGATATGATTTTAACAGACGAATACAGAAATGCATTGCTAGGGTTGTGAAGTGGAAATCAATATTTCCTTGATATTAGAATCACGTTAATTTTTCTGTAATTAGCGATCGGTGGATCTTCTATCACCTGTCATTTACGTAATGTTTCTGATTTTTGTATGCAAGCCAAGTCTACACAATGATAGTTTTTTCCAATCAACACTTGGGTAAAGATGAATTATTCCTCTATTTTAGTACTGACTACTTCTTTAGATTGTATATTTATATCCATTCAACAATTTTAAAAATTCGAATTTTATTTCATATTTTGCCGTTAGCAACTGCACAATTGAATGGAGAAAAAGGCAGCTGGCATGTGGGATCACCGCAAGCAAGCAAGAAATAGGGATCCACCCTGGCTTTAAAACCCAGGGGGAAGGTCACATGAAGTCCAGAACAGGTGTAATTAGTGACCTAATAAATGGACCATGGTCCAACAATTTCTTTTAGATTAAATAGACTAAGTAGACTAAACGCCAATGTGATATCGTTTTATTGTTTTCAAGTGTGTCTTAAGTAGAGTGAGTTCCCTACCGGTGAAGTTGTCCTTGAACACGACGATGACGTGACTCTTCTTGCTGCTCCAAACCTCCGCGATCGCCAGTTAAAACTCGCGCATTCTCCGCACGGAATGAAGAAAATTCCTGAAACAAAAAAAATCAACAAGAAAATATTTACTGTTTACGGGTAGGTAACAGGGGTGTGATACGAGAAGTAACACTTCCCATTGCAAATTTTTTAATCTCGCTTAACCGTGGAAATATGAGCAAAATTAGAAAATCCCTTGCATGCATTCGGATCTAAAGGAGTTAAAGATTGTTGGTATGTACATATTTCCATTTAATAATGAAACTATTCTCCAGAAAAGAGCAAAGAATATTACACAATTTAACACTGAGTCCTTTTAGTCAGTATTGTTCCATAATTCAGGTTTACGTTGTGTAATACAAGAAGTCTCCACTTCTGATTACACAATGCCATGGTGTGTTGCATCATGCA
>JBCAUI010132537.1:0-18278 GCA_038406195.1 Haplosyllis anthogorgicola
TTCCAGTTTCATCAATAGTAAGCCAATCGTCTATGGCTATGAGAACTACATCTTCTTCAGAGGAGACACCGGCCTTCGGCGGTGCCTCTGTGAGGGTAGGGTTGGTCACTGGTACGGCTGCTTGAATTGGCTGTGTGGGAGCTCTTTTGAGAGCCCTTTCTTCAGGGTACAGTGCATGTCTGTAGACAGGCAGGGTCTTGTTATCTTCTCGGGCAAGTGAGACCTTGTCTACGGTGGGATGTATGGCCTCAATCAACCAACTCATCAAGTAACTCTTAGATTGTGACCAGACATCTCTCTGCTACACTGTTTACCAATTCTAAGTCCCCATATATATATCAATCAGTGTTTGTTTTAACACTTCCCCCATCAGTTCTACAGGTTTAGGCACTAGTCAGCCCTGACCCTTCTTGTTGGACTTATCCATGCTGACTTTGAGCACATTGGGTCTTACTGTACCCTGGTCTTTCTTTTTAACCTCAGATGCCTTAGTGAGGAGTTTTTGGTACTCTGCCCTGTGCTTAGCCCAATCCCCCAGGGGTTTCTTACCCACCCCTCATGTGGGAGATAAGGAGGCTGCTCTTTTCTGTGGCCCTGTCCCATCCTTGTTTGGGACACAAAGCATGGGGCCTTTTGATCCCATGACTTGTCCCATGGGGACAGGGTGCACCATTACCACCTTTGCTCCAGTCAATACCCTTTCTTCTGAAGCCAATCTTGCCCGTGGTTCTTTTCTGGCAATTTTCGTTGGTTCTTTTTGTGTGATTGCAATCTTTTCTCTCATCATTCTACAATTTTTGGTTGAATTTTGAACTTTATTTGAAAGATTTTATTCACTTTTGGCCATAACAACCCAAATCAAAATATTCAAAACCAAATTAAAATGATCAGACACAAAAGAAATCAATCCAAAGCATAAATCAATCAAAACCACACAAATTGAGATGGTTCCCCTATTAGTTGCCCCCCAGCTGTCTAGTTCTGCTGGTGGCTGGCAGGTGGCTGACAGTACAATTTTCAAACATGGATCCCACCAAGGAGCAAGAGCTCATTTCAGCAAGAGGACATGTGGAGGTTCAGGAGGCACTGGGGCAGGCAGTGAATATATCTTAATACAATCGATTCTCTATCATTTACTGCCTCACCTGACACCTTTTTGCCATACTTTTAACCACTTATTATTTGTTACAGGGGCTTGACATTGAGTCACCCTGCTTGCCAGCTGTGGAGAGCCTAGTTGAGAGAGAACTTAATATGCACAACCACCCGTGGCTCCAGGTGAGTGTCTTTACACCCTAATTTACTATTATCTACTGGAATCTTCATCCATACTTACTTAACATAGCTGTAAATGTGCAAATCAAACACTTGTGAGCCTTTCATGGTTTTGTGCCTGGTCCCCACATGGCCAATTTGGTGGGAAACTGGTTCCCAATTGGCCAGTCAGCCCTTTAGCTACTCTAACTTGCTCAGACTTTCACCAACTTTGGCTGACTGGCTGACTCAACCATTTATCACTTGAAACTTGCTCAGTTCAGCCACCAATTGCTTGTTTATCTCATTTAACTGTAATTTATTGATGTTTCCTTTATTTTTATCATGCTAGGCTCTATCTGAGTGGTGCCTGGAGACTGTGTGGGTTGCCACAACCAAGGATGCTGCTGGGAAAGCTGAAAAGGAGCCACTGGAGTCCAGGCCAAGGACTCTTCAGAGCCCATCATTCAGACATATGACCAGCATCTTGTTGAGATAAACAATATTGTGCGTGCAATGGGGTGGGAGACTCTGAAGTTGGAGTCATGAGCCCATCCCATTGTAACTGAGGTAATTATCATTGCTGCCAATGCTTGCTATTCTCATTCACTGATGGATCCACTGTTTATTTCCACCTCACAACTCAAAACTTCTCTCAATTTATATATTTCCAGGGCCTTTGAAAGCTGAGGAAGGCCCATTACATCTGGGCTACTGGCTCACTCCTTGCTGCAGACACAATACAACAGCTGGAGTTGGCAGTGGTGGGGAGTGAGGCAGCCAACTGTCTGGACCTGTTGAGCACATAATTCAAGAACTACATCTTGCCCAAGCCAGCTGACAAAGATCCAGTGGCTGACCCCTATGCATTCTCATTGGCACCACCACCACTGCCACCTCAAGTCATGCCTCTCGAGGGTGTCACTGATGTGGGGCCCAGTGCCAGTGTGCCTCTGTCACTGTGCTGGGACCCCACTGCCACTAACTCCCAGCCTCCTCCTGAGGAGGCTGAGGGTGACAAAGACAATGACAAAGATGAGGAATATGAGTCTGGTGCCAGCACAATCATCTTGGACTCATGAGTCCAAACCACCGAAACATCACCAGATCACTCCTTCTTACCTGGGCCTATTTTCCCAGGCTGCCACACCAGTGACCACTGCTGTGGTGTTGGCACCATCCCAGGTAACAAGGTCACAATCTGTTCTGTCAGCCCCTCCCCAGGCATCCTGGGATCCCAGCATGGATCATACCCTGTGCCCTGAGCTGAGACTCCCAGCTCACCTGTACCCAGAGATAAGGAATTTGGCAGGGGGACATAAAAAGTACTACTGTCACTCCCCAGGGTGTGACATTGCAAATTCAAATCTAGATTTGGCTTTGTCACACATTTGGGGAAACTTGGGCATAACACTTAAATGTTCCCTTTGCAACCAGCTATACCAGGATGCCTCCAGGCTCTGGGAGCATGG
This sequence comes from Haplosyllis anthogorgicola, assembly GCA_038406195.1. Lineage (NCBI taxonomy): Eukaryota > Metazoa > Annelida > Polychaeta > Phyllodocida > Syllidae > Haplosyllis > Haplosyllis anthogorgicola. The sequence goes on from JBCAUI010132537.1 coordinate 2,727, forward strand.
CTGCACTGCACACTCAACCATATTTGGAGCTCCTCCCACTCCACAGCTATGTGGAGCCTGGAGAACTCCCCACCTTCTAAATTACTCTAAATTTCAACAAACAATGTTCTAGCTTATTTCTTCATCTCTCAACTTCAACTTTAATTTTAACTGCCATCAAAATTCAAAATTATGTAAATGCTAGTTTTCCATCTCATCCCTCCCCAAATTCTTTGCCAATGAGCTAACACTTGCCAATGAGTTCAATCCTTAAATTTGCCAATGAGCTGCCATCAAGACTTGCATATCTTTAATCATAGGGGCTCATATCTCTGTCATAGTGACTTGCATATCTCTTAAACCAGGCACATATTGTAGAGACCTCAATTGTTTTTAAGCTCAGCATCTGTGGAGTGGGCAGAGTCTTTGCCCCCTGATGCCTTCATTCAGTCAGTTGAATGGTCATCCCCTTATTGATCTAAATTCACTTAGTTTTTCACCTGTTTCCACTGACTGGACAGCCGTATGGCTGGCTTCCCTACAACTCTGTTGTGGTAGCTATTTGTACATATGTTTGCACTAATTGCTGTTTAAAATCACTCATTTCTGTTAATTCAATAAATAATTCAACTATGAACCATTTGCCGTTGTCATAGTTATCATTTCATCTGCCATTTCTGTTGTAGATAAAATATATATTTGTACATGTACTCACCATACCAACAGTGATAAATATCAGAGAAGGAATAAATACTTAGATACAACAACTATCCAAAAAGTAGAAAATCACAATGTAATGAAAACCAACAAGACAAGAAATATGACTTGTAGATCCAGATTTTGAAAAATTTTAGCATAGATTTTCAAACTAGGTGTTCTGATACCTATATCCACCCCCTAAAATTTCCCACAAAATTCTGGCATCTTCACAGAATACTGTACTGAAAACTGGTATAATATTTGTATAGACTTTTATAATCTATTGATACAGTTCCATGACTATATCTAAGGTTTTGGACATGTTGTCTGACATTGTTACTTGAAGTAGGAGTGGAGATATCCATAACTGGAGAAACATCTCCTTACTTTGCTCCATTAGAAAACTGACACCATTTGCAACTAAAGATTTAGCTATAACATCTCCTGCTGGTTCAGTTTCCTTTGTGCTTTGTTGTTTATCAGAAGGTTCAGTGTTAAGTGGCAACACCAGATTCCAATTCCAATGAACCACTTTGCACTCATCTGACCCTCCCATGACTTGACTTTTGACAATGGGTAGATTTTCCCATGCTTTGACCACTTTGTAGATGGTGCTATCCCATCTGTCACTTATTTTGTGCTTGCCTGTGAAGGCAGTTCTTTTCAGTAGAACTTTGCCACCTTCCTGCAACTTTTGGCAGTGCACTTTACAGTCATAATACCTTTTGTTCCTTAACTGCTCCTTTTTGACAGTCTCATTGGCTGTTTTATAAGCCCAGTCTAGTCTCTGTCTGAGGTCTTGTACATATTTGTTGCTTGTTGGTGCTTTCAAGTCAGCCAGACACGTACCAAAAATCTTGGCTTTCTGCCAAACATGAGGTAACATGGGCTAAAGTCAGTAATGCTACACTTTGTGCAGTTGTAAGCATGTACCAATGTGGGAACTTGTTCTCTCCAGGTACTTTTGGGTTTTTCAGGCAGTGTACCCAGCATGTTGATCAATGTATGATTGAATCACTCACACTGACCATTTGTCTGTGGGTGGTAAGCCAAAGTATGCACTTTCGTAACCTGAGCTAGCTCACACAACTCCTTAATTAGGTAACTCTCAAAATTTCATCCTCAATCTGTTATTAATTTTTCTGGCAAGCCATAATGTACTATGAATTTGTTCCAAAAATTCTGAGCTGTGCATTTGGCAGTTTGGTAGCTAGTAACAACTGCCTGACTGTATCTTGTAAAGTGGTCAGTTATGACAAGAATATTTACATCCTTGCCACCCTCTCTTTCCTCAATTGTGAGGTAGTCCATGTTGACTAGTTGCAAAGGATACATGGCCTCAATGGGCTCCATTGGAGCTTTTTCAGGCTGTGTTTTAAAACAGAGGCAACATTTACAAGATCTTATGTGATTTTGGGCCTCCTGAGTCATACTAGGCCAGAAAAAATGATCTCGCAACAGATCTAGCATTCTGTCCTGACCCAAGTGGCCTACATCATTATGACAGGTGAGAAGTACAGTTTGTCTGTATTCACATGGAAGCACAAGCTACATTGTCTTGCGGTCAGCTTGGTTGCTTTTTACTTTTCAGTACAAAACACCCCTCTGCAGACACAATCTTCCCTTCTGCCTAATGAACTGCTTCATCTCATTCACATTAGTCTTCTTAAGCTTTGTTTTATGTAGCATTTTGTTTTTGATTAGAGTTCTAATGGTTTCATCTTTGTCTTGTGCCTGAACCCAGTCTTTGTTAGTCATTTCTTTTGCACTTCCATCTCGCCAGCCAATCGGCCTGTTGGCCATACTAGGCTCCTTACTCATGCCATTGGACATGTTTTCTGGGTGATTGCCCACTTTAAGCCAAGGAATTCTAATTTGTGGACTGGATACTTTGCTTCTGACTTTGAGAGAGATCTGCTGGCAAAACTGATTACCTTATCTTGTCCATCTTGCTCTTGGTACAAGACAGCCCCCCACCAAGAATGCTTGCATCAGTGTGAAGCCTGAATGGCTTTGTAAAGTCTACATAGCCTAAAATGGGTGCATGGGTGCACAATTCTTTAAGCTTTTCAAATGAATTTTGGCAATCCTGGTCCCAGGATATCTTACTGTTTTTGCATGCTGCATTCTCACCTGAGATTTGTCTATACAGGGGCTTGGCCACCTGTGTGTATTTATTTATGAACCTCTGATAGTAATTAGTAAAACCAAGGAAGCTGCAGAGCTGTGTCACTGTAGTGGGACATGGCCAATTTTTGATAGCCTCTGTTTTCTTGGGATCTGTTTCAATCCCCTTTTCCAAAACTATGTGACCTAAATATGTCAAATGTTTCTTGAAGAATTCACATTTGGAGGGCTTTAATTTTAGTCCTGCTTCCTTGATCTTCTCAAAAATGGCTCTTAACCATGCCAGATGTTCTTTCAAAGTTTTTGAGAACACTATAATGTCATCTAGATAAATGTTGCAGTACCGAAGATGCAGGTTTCCCAGATAAGTCTGCTCTGCATCAATCTCTGGAATGTGGCTGGTGTAGTGGTCAAACCAAACAGCATCTGGTCACACTCATAAAATCTGAGTGGACTGACAGTAAAGACAGTAAGTCCTTTACTTCCTCATCCATCTCTACTTGCCAATAGGCACTTTTGAGGTCAAGAGACACAAACCAGATTGCTCCATTCAAGCAATCTAGGGTCTCATTGATCCCAGGAAGACTGTATGACATATTTACTGACAACAACCCACTGACATGTGTACTAATGACAGCCAAGATGGATGCAACTGAACATCGGTGGATTGCCAGTCTTGCAAATTACAACTTTAACTTGCACTGTAAAACTGGCAAAACCAATACTGACACAGATGCTTTGTCAAGAATTGAGTGGGATACTTATGATCAGTGCTTGGTGGCTGAGGAGGTGAAGGCAGTGGTAGCGGGTGCCATTGCCGGAGACCTTGCCAAAGTAGAAGCTATCTCGTGTAGCTTGCAAATTGTAGACTTAACTTTCGATAGTAATTACATGATCTGAACACGAAAAATACAGAAACTATAAAATGGTTAAAGCTGAATAATATTAGCGTTTGAAATATTCATATTTATAGATTTTTTGTGTCATATTATCCATAGTTGTCTACAAAACTAAGTATTTTCATAGTGAGCAGAACTGATATCAGCATAAATGTATACAGCTAATTGTAAAACATCTTTACTGCATTTTTCTGTATGTTTTCTCTATGTCTTTGAACAGTAAATATTTAGCAATCATATCATATTCCAACATACTGATTAACATTTATAAAGAAAGCCAGATGGGTTTAAAACCAAATTATTTTGTTTTCTTTTGTGTGAATATATACACATTTCCACGTTTACCATATTTTCTGTCCAATTTTTATCTTTCCCTTCGTAATGTAAAACTAGCATAGTTCAACGCGGATACTCTAGACAAAGAATCTTAAAACAAATTTATTTAATAATACTAGGTAGAACCCGTTCTTTGGACGGTTACCTGCCATGTGCTTTTGTTGACTTGATTTTCAGCTAATGACGATCTTGCAGTAGACCTCATCAACACAATTTATTATTCTGTTCTGTGATTGAATAAGACTTTGAAAGGCCCAAAGATCATTGAGTTCAAAGCGTCAGCTACGTGACCGAATTGATCCTTATATTTGTTAATGTACCCAGGTGGAACCCGTCCTTTGGACGGTCACCATTCAGCCAATGAGGATCTCCCCTCATTGACATTATTAACATAAATGATAAACATAAATCAAATTATCTTGAACCAGTCTCTGGCTTCCTGATTGGCTAATTTTTTTAGGTCAAACTGTCAGCCATGTGACAGAAATTTGCCTTCTAATCTTTAATAGTATGATAGTATGATGATTGTTATTTCACAAAGTTAAATAAAGATGAAAACTATGTAAATCTTTCATTTATCTTGATGAGTCTGACGACGTTTGAACTATACTTTCTGATAACAACATTTACTGACATTTCTAATGCAAATGTCAGTGTCGCACATCCAAGTCCCACTCCCAATATCTGTATCACATATCTCACATCTGATAATGTTACAGCTCTCTGACCCGCTGGGTTTGTACTATCCTCGTCGGGACAGCTGCAAAACGAAATTCACTTTACAATTAGGAAAATCACTTTCCCATTACAGGAAATTTTTAATACAAATCTAAAGAAGTTTTTTTCCCAGTAAATTTCGTGCCCTGAGGTTTCACGCTTTGACGGCAAACTCTAAAGGCGCAGTGTGGAAAACCCAGTCATAGAGTTGCCACGGTTAAAAGAAAAATACTTTACATTTCAGACTGCTACTGGATTCAGCAAATTGTTTTCAAGATGGTATCAGATTTTCCTGTTAGGTTCTTTATATTGTGATACCAAGTAGAAGAAAGATAATTTGTGTTTCTAATTATTTATTCGGCTTACTTCTGACTTCCTTCTGGTTGATGCATTTTCTCCCATTTATTGAATAATCCTGACTCCAGTATGTATAAAATTCTACAAAGAAGAAAAATCAGCAACATGCATTTAGACTAAGTATAGACATAAACAGAGCACTCAATTTCAAAATTTGATTTGTATGAGTTGTGTTATTAAATGGAAATAACAGAATTGAGCTGTCATGTTTGCTGATCAAGCAACAGGACAAGTCAACATTGTCCAAGTCATCAGAATACAAAATAGACACGGGATTTATGGCCAGCCAGGTGCTGCACCCACGCGCCCGAGAAAGAAACCTCCACTAGCTTTCTACACAGGTTGTAGGATGTAAATCTCGTAATGACGAAAAACCATTGACACAATGTTAAAATGGCAAAAAATATTATTTTCATTGCTGCAAATGGAAACTTATGGACCAAATATCCCTTACATCTCTCCTTATTTCCGTAAAATGGAGACGACAATACATACAATAAATCATTTTGTATGTATTCAAATTAAGAAATTCCCATTAAAAGTTAAGGGTACAGAACAAGAGAGGAAACATAAGAATCCCATGCTGTGCTTTTGAATTTTGGCTCTAAACTTTTAATAGGAATTTCTTGATTTGCTCATCCTTATTTTCAGAAATGATTATTTTACTTTAATGCAATTGGTCCAAAAGTTTAATATTGTGTCAATGGGACTTCCAGTGACATTATGAATTTGCTTCAGGCTGTTGTGTCATTACGAGGTTGACATCATACACCCTGCTACAGGGAAGTCCAATGTGTCATCACGATGATCATCTGGTGATGGAAGGAAGACCTGATTTCTAACGCATTATTTATATTGCAATGATAATTCTTTGTGGAGTGGGTTGTTCATACCACATTTGTACTTTTAATTTTTCTAATTAATTTGCTCTTCATAACCGAAGTTTTTCCCATTGCGGGTTTTGCCAGATCTTTCAGATCTGATTACTTTAATAATTTCAGTACAAATTAATAAAAATGCGACATACATGTTTATTACAAATAATAGTAAAAGTGCATGATTTAATTGTAATTACAAACAACACACACATGACCTACCTTGTATGAATTACGATGTCAACCAAATCCCACAGATTTGTCAGATCTGACAGAAACGTTATTAGAAAAAACCTCCAGTACTTACATTTTATTGATTCGCTGTCTGAACGGAGATCCCTTTGGCAAAGCCCATGCTTTCGGGTTTTGACGAAAGTGATCAGGTATCCAAGTGATATCGCAGAATTTGTACTGATTACGAGTGAGTTCAAACGATCCACCGGTCATGTATGCATAATGTCCTTAAATGCAATGTTTTTGAGGCACTTACAGATTGAAAAGAACGCATCATGTTGAAACAATATGGACTACGAAATCAAAACTGGCTGTGTACTCTACTTGTCTGATGGTGACTTATATCTAAAGGAGAATATTGATGTCAAGGTCATTAGATTATTCACGTCAAAACGCCATATGATCTTGTCGACGTGTTTGTATAAATGTCAACAAAATTTGAGATATTTTATTCTTAGGGGTGATATTGATTGCAAATATATTAAAAGATCTACGTAAATTTCAAGATAAAGAGTCGTTAATTCAAATCTTTTTTGGCGAAAATTCTATGTACATACAAAGATAAAAATAAGTTGAATACCTATTTTTGTCCAGTCCTTCAAAACAAAATAAGTAAACAAATCAACCAGATAACATTTTGTTTTGACGTGACTGACCAAGCTTATGTCTGTTTCATTTGTTAAGACATTGATTATTTAACATTGTGTACATGTTGCATTGGCGGATCCAAAGGGGGCGCCACCAGTGCGCCCCCCCCCCAATGGCCCAAATTTCTTTCATTTTCATAGGGTTTTGAAGGAAAATATTAAAAGGGGTCCCCTCAAACCACCTGAAGACTCTGGGGCGCCCCCTGCAACGAGAAATTCTGCATCCGTCCCTGTGTTGTCACACTAATGAAAAGTTAACGTGTTACCTCCGTCAATCATTTGCAGTCGTTTAAGCGAAGAAGACGGTCTGTCGACACTTGGGTCGTCTTTGTACTTCTCCCATAACTTTTGTAAAGGTCCAGAGCGAGCAGCCTTAGCAAATAAAACGGTACAAATATTCAAAAAACCTGGAATTTAGCCTTATCACTGGTATCAGTTTTGTCTTACAACCAACAAAGTGGGAGTTTTGACACTGAACACATTTCAGATCCCACATAGATATTCAACTTATATATTTTTGTATGCAGAAGTTTAGCAAAATGTAAGACTTAAAATCTAATTGTTGCAATTGTTTGTTTTGTTTTAATGAATTTATGACACCGAATATTGAAATTTATGTAGATGATAAAATATATTTGCAAATGACTTACCCTATCGTCCCAAATAACGGAATACCTCAAATTTTGTTTACAAACAAACAAATCGACACGATAGTATCTAGTTATGATGTAACTTAGATAAAATTTACTTTTGTTCATAAAACCGTATGTGGAGGACCGGTAATAGAACAGTGTCCTAATAGTATCGTGATCGTGTTGCCCTTTAAGTTTTCACAATACACTAATTCAGTACACGGGATTCGTATCAAAAGTTTACAATAGCGCATCAAAAGCACAGCGCGAAATTCTTTCGTTCTCTCCTTTGTTCTCTTTTCTTCCAAAATGATACGATTTCTGTGTACTGATTGTGTTATACCTGCATATATGAACCAATCGCACCACTTTTGTACCACATCGGTTTTATATCGTCCTGGGCTGCAAATTCTTCCATAGTGCGAAATGGTACCTTAGCTGGATTAAAAAAAACTACAGTTGTAACAAGGTGAAAGACGAATGATTTTGTGTTTGTTTTAAAAAGGCTTCATTTACATGAATCAATAAAATTCCTATTGTTCGAGTTTAAGACATTAATTTTTTTTTTTTACCGCATGACCTGACACCCCACCATTTAGGCTTAGCTGTCACCCCTGCCGGGTTGGACCTTCCTTCCCAGCGTTCCCCGGTGACGTCACTTTGTTTATTAAAATCGATGACTTACCACTACTGCTAGCATCTTTACTTAAGGCGTGTAAATACTCACACCTCCCAACGTCAGAATACCCATCACGTGCCCCTTTTTGAGGTTACTGATGGACAAGGTTGATCTCCTTTATTTACAAAGGAAAAACCAACCTTACCTGGCACTACTTTACAAGACCATCCTGACGACAGGATATTATGGTTTGCTCAGCAACCTCATTGGCGGATCCAGGATTTCTCGTAGGGGGGGGGCACCAACCTTGGGGCGCCCCAATTTTTACCCGATTTTTGCGCAAAAATCCCCAAAAACTGCATGAAAACAAAGAAGTTTTGGGCCGTGGGGGGGGGGGGGGCGCGCCTCTCGCGGCCCCCCCCCTAGATCCGCCAATGAACCTACCTGTCGACAGGAAAGAAGATTAAATTCGGATCACGTCAGCTCTTTTTTTTCAGGGATAGTTCCCCCGTGCGCCCAGCACACTTTAGGTTGGTGTTGAGGACGCTGATTGCCACTACGCCTCTGAAACCGCATTTGTACGACACACAGTTTACGTATCGGCAGAGCCACTGATTTATTTAAAATGGGCGTCCCGGTCGAAGAAATCAAAAGAATTGGGAGGTAGAAATCAAATGCGGTGTACAAGTATCTGAAATTCTTATGGGATGTACAGCAATAATGATAGAAACGACTACTTTTGTTTACCTCTTATTAATTTTCTTTGCAGGTCATTTTCCTGGTGTTGACCAAGTCTGGGTTCTCAGCGACATCTTCATGTCATTTGCTGCCCCACATTACTACAGATTCAATGATCAGGCAAAGCAGCTAGCTCAGCAAAGCTCAGAGCGATTCAACATTAGATTCCTCAACACACCACTGGCTAGCCACGCTAATGTTCTAATCCGTATTCAAAGAGCCTTAATGAATGCAATGAACAACACCATCATGATCCCGAGAATCTTAGTTCTGATGATTGACAATGACTTTACTAAATTCTCAGTCGACTACGATACCACTAAATTGGCAATGGATTGGCTGCTCACAGAGATTAAAGATGAACGGTCCACATTTGCCAAATATAGTTCAGTGTTACTTTAAAATAGATCTGCCCCTGGGGCATCAGCTCCTGCAGCAATGCAAGCTTATCTCTGACACTATGTGTCAGCACTAGTACGTGCACAGTACAGCATGCACAAAGCTTTAGCCAATAGCAGCTCAGCTTAACTGAGATGCTCTAGCATCTGAGCACCCACCAATGAGCACCCAGCTCATTCTCATATAAAACCCATTGTAATTAGGGTTCAGCATTCATATTCAGATTCGGTTCAGATTCAGTTCATATTCAGTTCATAAGTTCAATTTATAATCTACCAGTTCATTATTTTCATATTCAACTCCAAGTTCATGATTTCATCCAGATTTTACTACTTGATTTATTGTTCACGACGTTTTGATGTATATTTATTGAACTTAGAATGTTTTGTGCAACTTGAAGTTTTACATATGTATGTATACCATTGCAACTGTAATACAAGTAGGCAATAAAAGGACTTTGCATTCCAAAGGAAGATTTACTGGACACTCTCGTTATGATTACTCACGTTAATGCCACAGAAGCATAGAGTAATAATTAACCAGCAGAGACTCAGCAACCTTACTGACATAAGACCCTTGCGATCTGTGAACACATAAGTGCAAGCGTAGTTAAGACAATTTCCCCAGAAGCACGCACACGCAGCCCAGCTATACAACGTGCAACGCAACAAGAGTTCCTCTCGGTACCAGCATTATCACAGAGGGACTCGTCAAAAAGACAAAATATAGAATCTATTATTAAAGGGAATTAGCTTAACGTTTAAAAATAGATGTTGTTTATCGATTTCTTGGCTACACAGTAAACAACTCGCATGTAGGTGTTAAATAATTGCACAAGGGTCACTACGCACCAAGTCATAGATCAATACATTCATTAGCCATGGATCTCTCAAATCGCATTAAGTTAGTTTTGTGACAGCTCGGATTTCATAAGGCAGAAATACACATTTTGCATGTGGAAAAAAGTATTTAAATCACGAACATGAATTTGAAAAATCACAAATTAAGGATGTAATGTTTTTGTTCAAATCGAAAGAAAGCGCATTAAACTTATACAGTTAATTGGTTGAACGTTGCGACGTCCTAGAGCTATCAACTTTAAGGCAGGCAGTATTATCCGGCCAAAAGAAACTTCTAAAGTATGCCTGGCCTGGATAAAAAATTGCGCTGTGGTTCTTACGTTTCATGTAAAGTGTAATTATGTTCTGAAAGTAACTTTTTAATTTTGCGTTCGGAGTTTTGTGGTCTAAACAAGAAACTTATTCAGTTGAGTGTTTGCTGGAAAAAAAAAACTCCTTGACGTCCATCACCCTCCACGGAAAAATGTTGAAACTATTTGCTAATAAGCATCTTATCGCAATATTAACACTTATCTGAGATTACTGTATCTTGTCATTGCTCTTCCGAGGCAACAAGGCACCAATCCCAGTTAAAATTACCGTTCATGGCAAGTAAATAAATAAAAACATTCGGGTCATTTTCACTTTCTTCGCTCACAATTACAGCAGCTTTTTATGAAAATTGAAAACAAAATCCTAAAAATGTAGCAACCTTCTTGCAACAAGGAACCACATGTATTACTGTTTTCAACCGTTAGGAGCTGTGGCGGAATGGTGAAGCCTCTGTCAACTGTACAGTCAACACTGACTGCAGTTGGGTTTGATTCCAAGAAGAAAAGAGACAGACGAGGCTTTCTTCCTTCAGGAAAAGGGAATTCGTTGCTAATTAGGCGCTCCCGGTTGATAATTAGTGCACACGGGTGACACAGATGAAGAAAAACACACTTTTTTGTGGACCGAGGTCCATTTAATAGGGCTCTGGTATCCTCTGTTTCAGACTTTGGGTGACTCTGCCCGTGGGTTTTAAAGTCAGTTCCCAGAGGCACTTCTGATTGATCTCCACTTTCTGCTCAATGGAAGTGTACATTGTATTGGTGTTTGCAGGTAGCCGCACAAACTTCTCACATAATTTTTAAGCATGTACACTTATATCGTTGCAGCCATGTCCATCGGGGATGTATCAGGATGTTGCTGGTTCGGCGTCCTGTAAGGCGTGTCCCGCGGGTCAAGCATGTCCCAGCTCCGGTACCGTAGCTCCCGTCACCTGCGGATCAGGTGAATACTCCCTGACGGCCGGTACCGCCTGCGAGCCGTGCCCTGCCGGCCACTATTGTCCCACTACGACCGACATGCCAATCAACTGCACGGAAGGGTACTATCAGGAAGCAACAGGTACATATGTAACAAATGATTTAGTTATATCAAAGAATATACGGTAGAACTCATGCAGAGCCTGCTAAATTTTGAATGTAAGTTGGACGTAAATTAGGAGCGCCCTTACAATGGAGATTTTCTGTAGTATTTTAATTAATATACAACTTTAATTATAAGCCTTTCAAAGGAGTGGCCGCTCAAAACGGTCTGCTGTATTTGTACGATAATAGATTGGATAAAGTTAAATTAGACAGTCTTGCTTGACGGATGTTATTATTTTTATTATATTTACCAGTTGTTTTTTTTTTTCGAAGAAATGAGTCTGCATCGTATTCTGTAAACCGAGTCCCTGGCGGCAAATGTAGTCTTTCAGCCTTTCGTAACACATTATTTTGATTTGTAGGACAAGTCAGCTGCAGCGATCCATGCCCTGCAGGGTATGGCTGTCCAAGTAGAAACTCTAAGATACAATGCGTCCCGGGAACTGCCAGCGCACTTTTGCAAGAGTCATGCGTGCCTTGCGAACCTGGCTATTACGAGGATAGTGCTGGTCGGTAAAACTATTCTTGCTAAACACGCAACTTAAGATGAATTAATTGGGGGGTCCTGGTCAACTTTTTCCTAACCTTAGACACTGAGTCCAAATCTGCTGAAAATGCATTTTCCCCAGTCCGGGTGAGGGGTTGGGGGAGGGGGGTGGGATTGGGGGTCCTGGTCAACTTTTTGCAATGGCGGCCCAGAACACAAATGTAAATGTCGTCCAATACATAAATCCTCATTGCTGATGCATGAGGGTCAGAAATACTCTGCAGCCTGCTTTTATTGTTTACTGCTTTAACCAAGGCAGTATTTTATGGAACAGTCCAATGATACATAACGTTTTGTCTTTAGGGGCGACTGTATGTCTTCCATGTCCTGCTGGTCAGGAATGTGTAACAGCAGCGTCCATTCCGGAAAACTGTGTCACAGGCTACGTGTCAGCAGTGGGACAATCAAATTGTACAAGGTGTCCGAACGGTAAGTAATGTGTGGAAATAATAATAATAAAGAATTCCACCATGATACTCTTTCTTATGATTAAAACGTATTTGTTAATGGTTTCGAAATATGCGTTACCGTTCATAATGCTATAAATAAAGTGCGAAAATTTGAGCCGTCGGAGTGTCTTTGATCTTATTTCTTGATTTTTACCATACCAAGATGGGAGCATTTTCAGATAGTAAGACGCTTTTGTACTATTCTTTGTTCATAGATCTCCAACATCCCATCTTTGCTACACAACATGTTGTATTATTTTGGGCGGGTAATGATGGAAAATGATACAGCAGCACAAAACGAACAGCGATAATATGACACAGCCTGGTTTCTATTCCATTGACAACCTGAGAAATACAAAACTTAAAAAAAAGTTAACAACACTTTGTTTATTTAATTTACAGATCAGATTCCAGATGGCACTCAGTCCAGTTGTGAACTATGCCCAGCAGGAAAGGAATGCACTAATTCAGAGTAAGTCCTGCCTCCAAAAGAATATAAAATTACTTATGAAATACCTAGCAGTTCAACCAATAATCCTGTTGCCTTTCGAAATTTTATGAACGCCGAGAAATTAAAATGTAACATGGTAATTTCTCGTCTTAGGCAAGACCCACTGGATTGCTCTGCAGGTTACTATTCGGTCCTAGGTGATGCTGTGTGTACTGTTTGCCCGGCAGGTTCATACTGTGCAAGCACCAGTGTTGCACCAATGAACTGCAATGGAAGTAAGTCCTATAATTTACTCTGATCGAAACACATGTTAGTTAAATTAGTTAAATTAGACTGGAATTCGGTTAGTGATCAAATTGAACTAGAATAGTTCTTTAAATGAGAATAGGTCGCAAGTGTATTTCATGCAATTGCAATACTTCAATCATCCGTTTATTTTCAGACCAATATGCACCGCAACAATCCACAACATGCTTTGATTGCCCCGCCGGCCATTCTTGCGCCAGTCCAGCGGATTCCCCCGTTCCTTGTTCTCCTGGTGAATACAGTGCATTAGCAGGTGGGATCACTCAGATTCTTAAAAAATAATTTCAAATCAGTAAGAATATTCCAATTTATACCTATAAGTACAACGTTATGGAAATCTGAAATTGTTTCTTTTCTTTACAGACATAGTTTGTACAACGTGTTCCATAGGACACTATTGTCCTGCAGGTGCAGATAGTGAACAGCCCTGCCCAGAACGTTTTTACTCTGATGCTGGTGCACCAGAATGTCTGATATGTCCTCCTGGAAAACAGGTAAACAGATGCAGCTTCTGTAAATTACAGATGAATTGGGTGGGTGATTGATTCTTATTGGTCACTTCTGTTGCGATAAACTTAGTGTACTTACTGGACTATTTGCTTCTGCGGTTGACGTCAAATTTAAGTGCAAAAGAAATAACCTGCAAAGAACACACACATTAAATGTATCGACTGCGTTAAATTTTCTTCTCCTCTTTAGTGCCCAGGAGCATCCACAGCGTCAACGTGTGGACCAGGTACATACTCACTAGGTGGCAGTGCTAACTGTACGTCCTGCCCCAACGGTATGTTTTGCTTTTGTAGCAACATTGATTTACGCCCACTTTTTTTGTACTGATTACCATTTGAAGAAATTCCAGACCAGAATTATATATGTAACAAAACAACTCTTAATTAAACAATGATAAAGTTCTAAAATGGTAACGGTAACAAACCTATGTAATTGAGCCGAATGCCCAGTGGAGGGCATTTCGGCTCTCTGTATCGACGATAAGGCTCCTGTTATGTAAGGATAAGCATCACTTGACAGACAGCATGGGGCGTGAGGCTTGGTACACCGATAGGTTATCTGTAAGTAATTTTAGTTTTATGATACATGCAGGTTTTGTGTGTCCAAATACAAACTCTGCTCCGATACCCTGCACTGACGGAGAGTACAATTTAGATCCGACTGCAACTTCGTGCACTCTTTGTGACGCAGGAAGTTATTGCCCAACATCATCAGCACCGCCTATTCCATGTGAAACTGGTAAAGTATTTTCTATGGTGCTATGTACTGCAGCATGCCGATTACTTGTTTCAACAAAGAAATGAACAAAATTATAATAGCAGAATGTGTGATCGTAGCTATGGGGAATAGTTGCACAGAACAGATTGCACGAAGCAACAAAGTAAATATTAAAGAATGTTAACTAAGAATGTTAAGTAAAGAACTGATTTTGGATTGTGTTGGAGGGGAATATCAGGATTGGGAATAAGTCAATTCCACATTGTAACTCTAGTTAAAGGTACACTTTTATTGCATTGCAAAGTTTCAAAACGAACGTCTCTCTGCATAGGTTACCAAAGTAGATCAGGGCAAACTAACTGCACAGCATGTCCAGCAGGTTATGCATGCCCTGATCTGACAGATCCAACGGTAAATGCAGCGTGTGATCTTGGTCAGTACTCTGGAGAAGCCGTTGTGATTTGTACGGACTGTCCTGCTGGTCAGATGTGTCCAACTACAACGTAAGATCTTTTTGTGTATTAATGAACTAAACCGAAACACAGTTGGTTCTGAAAATTGTTGAAAGCAAGAAAGTTGCAACGTTGTGATCTCAAAAAGGCTCACTTAAACGTCGTTGCCTATTTGCCAGCAGAATGAATGAGGTTATTTACAGAGAAACAAATAATCGTCACAAAATTTACATCTAATCCTAGGTTAACCGAACCAATAGACTGTGGCCCCGGCTTTTACTCACTGGGACGAAATGAATCATGCATTCGCTGTCCTGCAGGTAAAAAGTGCCCAAACACTGATGGTACGGGCATCGAAGATTGCCCCGCAGGACAATATTCTGAAGCAGGTTCGTACCTAACCATTAATTGATATTTACATTGTGATAAATCATCGTGTTGACGTTTCTATTTAATACCTAATGCAGCAATGATACAGATACAGGACAGTCCCATCCACCCTTGCTTTTGCTACCGCGCGCCACTTTCTTTCTAAGAATTGATGGGGTTTTCCTATTTTAACGCTGGAACAATCTCGGCTTTGATCGAGATCAAAGCAAAGATCATTG
>JBCAUI010132648.1:0-18275 GCA_038406195.1 Haplosyllis anthogorgicola
CTGTCTGTCTGTCTGTCTGTCTGTCTGTCTGTCTGTCTGTCTGTCTGTCTGTCTGTCTGTCTGTCTGTCTGTCTGTCCGTCCGTCCGTCCGTCCGTCCGTCCGTCTGTCTGTCTGTCTGTCTCCTGACCAAGGCATGGTTTCAAAGTGCCAGAAACTCGTTAAGATCAAACGTCTTGGTACAGAATCCTCCTTGATTTAATTTATTATTTCAACTTACAACTGATTTAGAATCAACCAAAAATTTACTGTTTCATTCTTTGACAGAAAAACAAACAAAACAACTACAATACAAGAGATCTAACTCAACATAAAAATAGTTCTACTTAAAACTAATAAAATAAACGTGGAGAATAAATTAGCAGATTGATTTTACGGACATTCGGACAATACGGCTTTCACACATTCAGACGCACAGCTGCGCGTAGATGTCAATGGAAATAAGCTCTTTACGTATTGACGTATTAACCGTACAGAACTGACCACCACAATGTGTCACTGTCCGTATTTACATAAATAATAACCGTCGATATCGATCTATTGATTTCTCAGTGATTGGCTTTTGTACCAATAAGCGATCATAGTTTTATTTGTCGCTGTTGGTCAGCATTATTGAAAACATTGAATTTTGGTGCTAAATGCATTCAGTGAAGCATGGGGCTTGTGTTTGTGTGTGGAGGAATTTATGCAGGAAGAATGCTAATTTGTTTCTTGGACATGTCTTAACCGGCCTCGGACCTTTAGGGTTTGATGACCGTTATTGTGAAGTGGCCGTATCAATATAATGGTAAATATCAGGAGCGCCCACATTTGCTAGGAAAAGACGCAGTCAATTTTTGACAGACTTATCCATTTTTCGACAATATGCAGTAAATGTGCAACTGGCCAGTTGATAATATTATTGTGGCATTTCCGGTATAATATGAGATGGATAATTCTTTATTGTGTACAACTACAATTGAAAGTGTCCACAGTCAAAAAAAATCTTGAAAGTTGTCACAAAATGAAAAGTATTTTGAGTTATGGTTTTCAAGAAATAAGATGTTTTAACTAAAATACACAATTCTTAAGCTTTATTGAGTCTTGTGGGTCAAAGTGAAATCCGAAAAAATTTACGGCTGAAAACTCATTGTATTCGACGAGGAGAATTTGTATTGATATAATCCAGTATTAAATTAATACAATGAAGACAAATTTAATCCAGATTTGCAGCCTTCGGATCAAACTAACCCAATATGCAGAGCAAGAGAGAGTGGGAGGCCTGGCAGTGAACAACACAAAAGCCTTATTGATAAAAACCAATGGAAAATTATTGCAGTGCTCATTGTTAAACACTCCTATTGTTGTTATTGATCAAAACAAGATTTTGGATCTCGATTTAATGCTAATAAAGCTTTTGTGCTAAATTAATTCTGCTGTATGGATCCCAAGAAAATCAGAGTCGAGTCGGGGGAGATCGATATTGTAATGCATGGCTCGGGAGTGTGGCTTCTTTTAAACGGGAAACGGTTTCATTGAGGCTTTGAATTCCATTAAACGTGTTTCATACTGAATGGGCCACTACCGTTGTACATATCATAGGAAAGTGATCACAAGCAAAGGATCTATTACTGAAGGTTGGTTGGTTGATACAAACACTGGTAATTAACTATGGAAAAGGTGAGTTGGAATTTACAGTTTTTCATGGTTCATTGTCAGAGGTGTCGTATAATGCAGGGCTGCCGCTCGTAAGATAGTGAGTTAGGGAGAACGTTGGAGATTGGTGCATTTTACAATAGTAACAATTGTTCATATTTGCTTGCATTTAAGCCAAATTAATTGAATTGCTTGTGAGTTTACAGAATATCTGGTGGTCACTTATTTCAGGTGGTCGCACGATGGAGTTTCTACACTTGTCATTTGATTGAGCCTGTGTTTAAAGACCACATGTTGTTTACGACCACTAATAGCTGCCCTAGAGGGTGGTCGTAAATGATGAGGTTTACTGTAGTTGTCATTTTTGTTGAGCATGTTTCGTCTTTGGGATGTGGTTAAATAATTTGGATAATTTAACTGAGGCATTTATGTAAATTAGCCTTGTGATTAATCTCATAATTATTAATTTTCTTATTATGACAAGTATACTTTTTAATGCAAAATTAGTTTTTCCTGGGCTTTAAAACAACTAATGTTTATTTCCCGTAAAAATTGCGAGTTTTACACTCGCCATTCCACCCTTGTTGTCTTACAGGACGACACAGTAGTGGCTAGTGTGTATGTTTTTAATTAGGAGAAGGGATCATTGTTTCACAGGACAAAGCGCGTATTGTTGCGGAGAGCTGAGGTGTTTACAAGTTAAACGGATCTCCTGTCACGATACACGGGACTTTAATCCCGTAAGCTTCGCGGTTAACTCTTTGAAAGTAAAACTGGATTAAATTTACCTTATTAAGAAAGAGACACGTGTAAGATTTACGCGAGCAAAGAGCACAATTTTTGGATTTACACAGGAGTGTTAAAATTGAAAGTTTAATCTTCAAATGCTAGTTCTTAATCAAATAGATCCAGTAGTTTGGTCTTTTGTGCACGATAATAAAAACTGGAAGTCCTTGAGCTAGATGCCACTTTCTGATGTTCTCCATGCATTTATGTACAAGTGCGTGCGTGTTAGTATGTGTGCATTCTTTAAAGTGAGTTTAATCCTGCGTTGGCTCACACGAATATTTCTCACACTTCATGTGTCCTGGACACATATTTTAGTGTCATCAACTAATATTCCCTTGTCTGTACTTTTAAAAACTTAAGGCTTTATTATTTATTAATTAGTTTTACATTTAAACAGTTGTGAGATGAAACAAAAGATTGTACTCTGGTGTTTATCAGTGACACGCCTTTGCAAAGTCAACCAGAAATATAATACAAATAGATAGGACAATTACTGCTCGTCTTTGATAAAAGAAGATGAATGAAAATCACTTTATCACTACAATGAAATATTTTATTATGAAATTCAAGTCTCTCGGTGTAGACTTTATTTATCGGGTAGAGCTGTCACGAATGATTGGATAGTAAATATTATTCAGTTGACTTGGGTTGTAGTTAAAGTCTAATAAGTAATGACACAGACAGAGCATAGAACATTCATTATTTATCCTTTATCAATTAAATAAAAAGTGGATTTTGATTATAATTAATTTTGCCTTTGGATACTTATTCCGTATTAAACAGTTAGGAATGCGGGGACGGGTTTTGTCAGATTCACAATTTCGATATTAGGAGGGTTTCCTTTGAAATGTAAATTTTCCGTCGATATTTTTGCATACGTCGCCCGTTTAAGTTTGTGTAATTCGGAACCAACAATGTTCAGCATTGTGTGAAGGGCACTCGAAACGCACAGGTTCAAGAGTTGAACATGCACACCTTGTACTGTACAGGATATTGTCCCTTGAATAACGTCATTCAAATGCAAATATAAAGAAAGGAATGTATAATTCACATAGAAAGAACCGTATTGATTAAAATCGCTACATTGTTGTTAATTCTAAAAAAAAATACAGAGGGCATTTTTACGGAATTGAAAAAAGTATTTTTTTTTACAACAAAAATCTTTGTTGGACAGAGGTCCATTTTATGTGGCCACATCAAAGAATTTACTAATTAGTTACCAAATGTGAAAAATCTCATATGTTTATCATTTGAAAAAGAAAGACAAACAGTTGATGATGAGTTTGATTTAATTCGATTTGGAATGTAAACTTGAGAGAAGTGTCTCTCCTGGATACCACTTATCTCCATGGATACCAGGTATTATCACTTTTCCTCGAAGTTCCAAGAAATGTCTTAGATTCCCGAGTGCATCACCTAGGCAACTGGAAATCAGTTCTTTTGTCCTCTCTGGTTACAATTTGATGTGTAGAGTATCCGACGAGTTAGATATGTGGGGTTGGTTCGTATTTTGACTGCTGATTTCTGTACGATGCACTTCAAACCATTTAATTCCCCGGTTCACACTGGGGCTCACACAGCCCGAGTCGTACAATAAACAGCAGGAACACTGATATCTGTGCAGTACATCAAGGAAGTGGTACAGTCGATAAAACAGTTTTAAAAAATAAGAATGTTTTTGAAATTTTCGTGACGACCATTTTATAATGTTAATGGAACATCTATCGTAAGGGGCTTTACTTTCAGTTGTGGATCTGGAGGGATGGAGGCTTGGGGGCCTGGGCCCCCCTTGTTAAAATATATTTAAAGTAAGATGACGGCCATTTTGGACCGCACGTATTTCAACTTAAAGTCATTGAGCCCCCCTCGTGGAAAGTTCTACATCAGCAACTGAATATTTTATGGTGTAGAAGACAAAAAAACCCAAAAAACCCTAAGAAACAAAAAAACAAACCCCAGTTCCATCGTACTCAGCAATTGGTACTCACGATTATCGTTTTTATGCAAGTTATTGTGAGGAGAATTCCATCAGAAAATAATGTGAACGAATAATGACACTCAGCTCAAAGGAAGAGTTTATCCCTTGTTCAGATGGTTGTGTCTTGTTGTCACCGTTTGTCCCGACAAGTGCCAGAATTGACAGTTCGTGAATAGAGGTCAGCGGGGTTTTCTGTCATAATAGCGAACTTCCCTGTCAATGCATCTGGCTTTCCTGTCATTGTATCGTGGTATCCTGTCAATGCAGACAGCTCCAATAGAAAGGTCCCGCGACTGTCTGTAGATGCTAAGAAATGTACTGTCACAATGGGACAGTTAGAGATGACTAGGCGATAAAACAAAATACAAGGTTTAGTCCACTTGTCTCGAAAAAAACCCCTTTTGCTTCTCAATAAATAATGAAAATCCAAGTCGAAGCTTGGAAAAAAATTGCAGATGACTTCCATGACATCCACGAAAAAATCTGTTTTAGTTAGTTAACTCAATGGTGACAGTTTCAGGAGCGAAGACCTGAAAATGATACAGGTCATCCCACTTAGCTCGAAACCCAAAGGAAGCTCCAAAAAGTCCGAGCCAAGCGTAACTTCGAATTAAACTTGAAGTTTACAATAAATAACCTGTTGATGGGACATTTGAAAAGGTTCCAATTTTAAAATGAAGTTCGAGTTATCCGTATTCGATCTATGTGGGATGTACATGTTAAGTGAACATTTTTACTTTTCTATTCTTTTTATCACAGCGTTAAACGTTTTGGACAAGATCTCGTCTCTTGGTGAAGGGAGTGTTGTTAGTTGGTGCAGTTTGGATAGTGTTTGTTTGACTCCTAGAAGCGCCAGTAAGAGTTGTGGAGTATGGTAGTAAGGTTGCGATGCTATCCAGCCCCTGAGTCAAGTGACTGACAATAGTATCTTGTAGGCATTATTAACACGAACTGGGTTTATACATATCCTTTGCCTGTTGGATGCTCCATTATTATTTCAAAACAATTTGTAGGTTTGTACACGAAAGATTCGACGGTGAATCAGATCCTGTGTTCAGCAGTTGTAACGTTCCAACGTCAACATCTTTTGCTATAGATACGACCGTTTCGTGTGATCAGTAGCGCGTTTTCATAAACTTAACGCCCATCCGTTTATGCACAACAAGCATTAAGATGAGCGTTATGTTGTTTATTGTGTAATGCCAACTGGTAGCATTACACAATAAACAACATAACGCTCCTCTTAACGCTCCTCTTAACGCACCAATTTCTTGGAATTTGATCCGTTAAAGTTTGGCGGTGTTGTTTATTAAGTTTATGAAAACACACTGCAGAACAATTTGATTTGTGACTTGAAGGTACTGATTCATCCGTATCTCACAAAGTTATCGTTTGTGATGCAAGGGTTTGTGAGGCCGTTTTCCGCACTTGTATGAATCTTCCTCCGTGACCAGATATACACGGAATTACAAGTTTTTTGGGGGGCCACTGGTACCCTGTGTTTATGACATGAGATGACTCTGCCCATGGGTTTCAAAGCCAGGGTGACTGACAGCGTGTTTTCATAAACTTTAACGGTCATCCATAACGCATAACATGAATTACTGCACCTGTTAAGGTGGTGTTAAGGTTTATGTGCAGTTATTACCTAATGCTGATCTGGTAGCGTTGGGGAATAACCGCACATAACGCTACTCATAACGCACCAATATCTTGGAATTGGTTTAAATTAAATTAAATTAAATTAATTACTCCAATACAAAGTATAAAACAATTGATGTTTGCCGGCGGATAAAACTGAACATTCGAATAAATGATCTTGGCTTTGAACTTGACATTGACAGTAAAATAAGTTCTAATACAGCTACCAGGGGGCCTTGGCGTGAACATCTGGTGTGTCAATACAACTAAAGGGTTTTGTCTGTACATTGCTACAAGTTTGTGTATAGTTGAGCACTTAAAGGCTGGATGAGATTCTCTGATTTGCCCCTCACACAATAACAAACAGCGTCTTTCTCTATCGGGTTGTCTAGGTAACTCGAGGGTTGCAGTGGGGGTAACAATGCTATCAGGTTACCTAGGTAACGCAGCGGTACCTGCAGCAGGGTAACAATGCTATAAATAGTACCTGCTACTGCAGTGAAGAGAGGGCAGCGCGAAACAAATGAAAGATCTCAAGAGGTGAAAAATTGTAGCCTTTGCTCTTTGTTACTTCTATTGTAAGTTAAACTACATATCATAGAGAACATGACAATTTTTAAGAACTGCCAGAGTATATCACACCGAGCTTCGACTGAACTTATGATTAATCAGAAATATTGAACTTATCAAATGTACGAATGTAAGAAATCAATTTATTATCTTGCATCGAACGTGCATTTTGTAAAAATAATTTTTTTTCCTATTTTTGTTTATACGTGCACCCAATTTTTTCTTGAAAGAGGTGAGTAAGTACGCGACTCATAAGTACACCCTTCTCACCCCTTCAACTTTCGTACCCCCGGGCCTTGTGAAATAAAGGGTAAATACGATAAGCACCTGACAAGTATTGTTTCCAAACGAATAGCCGATGCAGCATTGTTTACCTGTGGAGGAAGCGTTGGTGCGATTTTTTGTGAGCAATTAAGCATTGTAAACAAAGTGAGCAGTTTCGTTTTCTGAAGTGAGTAATTGCAAAGCCGCGCAATAGTCCAATTGCAGTTGCTTCTACGTGGATGCAGAATGCAGTCACTGTGCGCAGTTTTGATTGCAGAAAAAGTCTGAGGCATTGTGAATTTGTAAGAGTTTTGCGTCTTATGACACTTAACGTTATTGTCACTTAAATTAAGTGTCCATGTCCTGGTGACCCTCGACATGAAAACCTGAGTACAATTCATCCTATCTTGTCACGTCACGTCGTTGTGTCACGTCATTGAACGTAACGTTTATGACGTCATTTGATAGCTTAGTCATTGTTCGTTTATTTCGTCAAGGGACAGTGATTGTTGGACACACGTCATACCGGACCACCATGGGGTAACCAAGCAAATTCACCATGGCTTTTGGGACATTTTTTGTTGGGGGTGTTCGACGGGGTTGGGGGGTGTAACCCCGTGGCAAGTGGTATTCCCCTTGTGTATACATGGTGATAATCAGGTCAGCTGATACTCAGCCTGTGGTGGATACATCTGGCTATTGTATCCGTGGATCCTCAGACTGCAACAACACACCTCTTGTAGCATCTTACAGAAGGAGTGGCGGCAGTGGTTTTACATGGGAGGCGGATTGGAAGATAGTGATCCACAATGTAGTTGAATAATAAAATAAATTATTACATAACTTTAAATAGCAAAGGGGTCAATTTAAACTAGTCTGTAGGTTCCAATTATCTAAATGACATAAAGGAAACTTTCAACAAAAGTTTGATTCTGCTTGGTGAAAGTTAGAAAACAATAAGTGATGAGTAGGACAGAAGGTTTGACCCCACAGTAGGACCCCCAACCGGCTAACGGTTAAGCCGATTAGCTGGCTCAAAGTCTGGTGGCTGACTAGCTGGCTAAGATTTTCCTTTAGCCATTAGCCATAACATTTGTGTTATAGAAATATTACACATTTGCTGCCATACTCCAAACATAAAAATCGGACACTTATAGGGATTTTATCATTGTACCAATATTTATTGTAACTTAAAATGATGGAAATTTTTTTTTTTTGGCTCATTTGGCACAAATGTTAAATTGTTTTATTGAATCATGATGGACAGCTCCATATCATCACATTTGTTATCATCATTGTCTGGTGGTAAAGTATTTTTTTAGTCATAACTTGTGGCTAAGCTGATTAGCCGGCTAAAAGTGCAATGGCTAAGCGGCTGAGGAAGTATCCATCGGTTGGGGGCCCTACCCCACAGGTATTGAAATAGCAGTTATTTCTATTCGGGCCGAATTTTAGATTTTCCACCAATCCATCAAGCCAAAGAGACATCTGCACAAACAACAAAGGGATTTACAAAATTTCCTAAAAGAATTAACGGCATATAAATTATTATTGAATAGTTTGTATTTTAAGTATTTATACTTTGCCTCCCAAAGCTGCTATGAGCTGGCCCTTACCGCTGAGGTAAACACAATCAGTGAGTACTCATTCTATTCTCTCTCTGTGTGTGAAGCTGTTGTGTATGTGAGAGTCTGTTGTATCTCGTCTTCGTCTTCTTGGAGTCGTGATCCAAGACCGTTTACTGGTTCTACACCTCTAGGAAGAAGAAGAGTAGGAGGTGTGTAAGTGCGCTCTCTCACAAAACAGATACAACTCAAGTCAAGAGAAGGTACTTTACTTTGAGTAACGCAATTGTTTGAAGTCTATTGTTTCATCTTCGGAATCAACACAATAACACAGGTAAGTCTTGTGTGGACAGTTTCAAGCTGGTGGGTCAGAAGAAAAGATTTGACCGTCATTGCTATTCGTTACAGTTTACCATTTTCGCTTTAGTACAAAATTGATACAATTGCTGCTACTGCCAGAAGCACATCAGTTGTACTAATAAACCTTATTGTTAAAATGTTAGAAGTGATATGCTTGACTGATTTCCGAAACAAACTTAACCAGTTACGTCAGTTATGTCAAGTCGGTGAGTGGGGTCTTCCAACTTAAGCGACAGCAAACACCGGAACCAGCCCTACCTTAGATGATAATTAAAGAGATAACTTGTAGACAATAGATATCACAGAATTGTTTCTCATATCTTATGTCTAGCGTGCCGACGAATTTTAAAGACACTAGGTCAGGCGTGCAATTGATGAGTAATTGTAAATTTTCTGGGAAGGATGGATTGATTGTTTTGACTGTTAGGTAACGTTAGTATCATGGAGAGCTGTGAGTACTACAGCACCGGCCAGGTAACCGAGAGACTGATACAATACTGTGTAACGCTTCTTTTGTCTGCTGCATCTGCTTCTGGATCTTCCTGGTGATCCGTTTATTGTGGATGACTCAATATTTTAAGAGCAATAAAGGAGGATAGTTACATTCCGTGTTACCGTGAATAGGGGGCAATCTAGTGCCAAGATAATTTTCAGGATCAGGAGTTTGGGGGGGGGGGGGAGGGGTAGGTGGTATCGATTGAATCTTCTAGAAAAATCAAAAACAAGATTTTGTCAAACTAGGAATTGATTCCATATTCAGCTGTTTGAAAATGTCCCACTTTTACTTTCAGCTTTTAAAACTGACCATTTGTGTAATAGTACCACAAAACGTTCCATATTAATAGCAAAATGTTACCATAATAGATGCTATGCCCTAGCGTCATATAACAGTTTGATAACGTACGAAACTAAGATAATCAAGTACAATGAAACGTTTCCAGATAGAGATCCTGACGGCATTACTTGGTACTCTTCATCTCGGGTTTCTTCAACTGCGCGGTTCTAAGTGTAAATCTGTAACAAACTTTGCTACTCTTACCCACGTGTTGTTTGTTAATAACAATACAAGTAGATTATTTACCTGCATTATTAGCGCAGATCAAGGCCAGATGCACCGGTAAGAGGGGTGCATCGTTAAGGTGGTGCAGGGTGCTGTATTCATTTCTCTGTGAAGGATTAAGGTGGACCCATACTTGTACATTGATGGACTACTATTTTCATTTCTCAGTGTAATGTAGAATTTCTTGCCGCACTAAAATGGACATTTATTAAGTCATTTAAGTGGAATTGCAAATATGTCTGTGTCCAAAATCAGTAAATTTGCAGCTAAAATTTCAAGAGAAACGGTGTTTAATTTTTAGCGGGTGGCAATTTGTAACTAAAACGGCAGTTCAATGCCTACAGTACCGAAGTTCCCTTAACACCCCCCCCCCCCCCATGATGGCACCCAAAAGGGGATGCAAGTTTTGTTTACACTGCGGAACACTCAGTAGGGGGTGCAGGTTTTGTTTGTATCGTGGAACAGCCCTGCACACAGGAGGGGGTGCAGGCAGTGTTTACCCTCTGGAAAAGCCCTGCATCCCTCCTCTACCAGATTACACGCTCTTGTTGACATTGTCCACGTCAGTGTTATTGTTTCCTGCTGGACGGACAATGCGTTTCGGTTAATTAGGGGTTCGGATTACTATCTGGTTATATGCAGGATATAAACTTACAACACGTCTTCTAGACAGGTAACTACCAAAGGGGGTCTCATTACAGTTTACCAAATAAAATTGAGATAGTAACTCCTCGAATTAATTTAACAAAACTAAAATAACCATGATATGAAATGGAAAACATGACGTTTGAAAATGGTGCAAAATATCCTCAGATGTAGAGGTTTTGTAATTAATTGATGTATTTATTGCAGTTCCAGCAAATTATTTAGTATCATACCCAACATCAAAAGAACCAATAAAAAGGATATCCTTGAGTTAAAATTAGACTGGAAATTTAAGCTAAATCAGGCGTTAAACTGGTGATCGGGGTTAAGGGTTAGACTGGACACGGTGGGTGTGTAAGACTGATGTGTACAGGTGTGCGCCAGAGTTCCAGGATACAAAACGCAAGAAGAATGACAGCAATGCCTCATTGAGTGGCTTCCCCGCTCTGATGAGTGGCTTCATGTCTACTGAAGCACAGTTTGAGAGCCATTATTGTTTCCTAAATGAGCATCTGGAATAAGGGTCTGGAAACAGGAAGAGAGTGCTCAGGCAGAGTGGACTGTTGGATCAGGGGGTGAAGAGGGTACCTGTAACGGGGCAAAGGGTAGAATTACTCACCCTGCCTCCATGGTTACAATGCATTATTACTCAGTACAGGTAGAAAGGTAAAATAGGATAATTTTGCGAGAGTTCAGCTTCCTGATCTACGGCGTCTCCGAATGAACAAGTCTCTGCACAATAATAATGTTCATTCAAATTAGACTAATATGCAGAGTTTTATTTCATTTTTTTTTCTGAAAGCAAGTACATTGTATTGAGGAACTATTTCCAGAGCGGGCAACTGGGAATATGAAAATTTACAAGTTGCGATACCAGCATTGTAATGTATAACTGCATCACTTCAGACAAGGTGTCAGTACACTTCTGTAGAAATTACTGTGCTGAGAATTATGCAGGTAAAAGAAAGAGAAATGCATTATGGCTTGACCCAAGGCAAGTAGTAACATACAAATTGGTTTTCTGGCATACAAGATCAAAGTTGCATCTTTTGGAGGATATCAGTGGCTCCATAAAATGAACATGGGTCCACTCAAATTCAAATATATTTTCCGTGTACTTCAATGGAAGTCTTATTGTTTTTATCAAGCATTGTGTGCAGTGAAGAAAGACAAAGGTAAATCACTAGATCTGATGATGAACCTCAGATAATGAGTACTTGGAGTGAGTTTTCGTAATGCTAAGAAAGATCAAGCGTGTTTACCTACCTGCTGAAGGATTAACCCGGGCCGACCTGCAGCTATTGTGGCCTGCAGACAGAAGGAAAGGAGCAGAAGGGAAAAAGGCTGGGGGAGAGGGCAGAGGGATCCAAAGATCAAAGATGGATTAGAAATAATGTTACACTGGCATCTTGACACGGCTGACCCTATTACTGCATTCTCTGCCTGCAGGACTACCTGCTGTGAAGCTTCAGTTTCTCTGAAATAACGCATCTCAATAATAGTCTACCTACCTGTACAGGTGCCTCTTGCCTTTACCCCCCCCCCCCCCATTCTTTATTGTAGGTAGATATTTTCAACCGGATGCATTTCAGTCATTGCCAAAGCAAATAACAGGTTTCAGAGTTCCTAATTAGAATTTATTGTTGTGTTTAGAAGAACCGTTGCTATGTAATCAACAATGTGAAATTACCAATTGTACCAGTGCTTGCAATTATTACGCAAAACTACTGGTAAGAACTAAAGAAAGGATTATCGTAATAAGATTAGCACAAGATAAAAGATGTACTTCTTACTGTGATAATTCCTGACAAAGAAATATCCTCTTTGCTATGAACCCAATTGTTTCTTCACAAATCTAAGCCAGAGCTCAATCTAAACACTGTCAGCTTCAATAAGGCTGGTTGTTTGGTGTATTTATGGTTAGAACGCAGTGGTGTCAACACGCGTCAGATTTAATAAAGCTCTGCGTGTTCGTGCGGTACAAAGATACACGTGTTGTGGATGAGTAAGAGGGATGAGCCATTGTAATAACTTGCGACCAGTGGCGTTGTGAAGAGATTAACTGATATAAGAGAAAGAAAAACGGTTAAAATTAAAAGAATTTAGGCGTTATTATTTTTGCGTCGCAGTATTTACTACCGGGCCCAGGATTTGGGGGGAGGGCGGCGTGTCTACCCTGTTAAAAGATGACCGCCACGCAGGGCCGCAGGTCCGACCTGTCGAGTCATTGGACTCTGCAGGGCAAATTTCTGGATCCTCTACTAGCAATCATATGCATCTTATTTGCCTTCTTGAATTTGCTTTGTTTTCTTCACGCACATGAAGCAATTTGAGAACATTTCTAGAAAATGTGAATGGACAGTAAGTAATATGGGTGGTAGGGAAATTGTTACAATAACAATCACATAAAATTACAATCAATGTTTAATTTATAATCTCTAAGCAGATTGCTCCACCTTAACTTACTAAGGAAACGCACAAATAGAACATTGTGAGGGTGGATGTCAAAACAGAGTTACATGAAGACCAGCTGAATCTATCATTAAGTGCGGTACTCAAAAGTGCGACACCCGAACTATGAGTTAATGTGCTACTCACTGCGGACGGCACGTTCAAATCATGGGACAGTTGAACCAAAAGAGTAGAAAAAAACTTGCCCAACGAGTTTACAATTGTTCCGCTGCAGTCTATCGAATGAAAATACCGTTTCTAACGTCATTACGTCATAACGTAACGTGGTGTCCAATACATACTGTCGGGTTTCATTCGCTAGAGTAAACCCCCGTTCACACCTTAAATCTTTTTCTCAACGTCATCTATTTGCCCCTTGTTACCGTCAAAAAATGGGTGGATTGCAGAGATGTAACGAAAACTAGAGACTGTAAGATAAATTGGAGAAAACCCAAACCTTATTAGGGCATCTCCTGAATTGAATAGCAGTGTCCCAAGTAATGGGTGATACTTGTGAGTCTGACAATTGCTCATTTATTGAGTACTCAGGGCTCACAGACAAAGAAAAACAAAAGCAGCGTCTCTGCTGGCATGGTTACACACAACTATCAGTCACCATGGTTACCGCAAGTTTTCTTATTACATGTTGAAGCACCCCTACAAAGTTTTGTTTCTTGATTTCTTGGCACTTTGCGCGGAACATTGTCAGACTTCAAACAGAGCCAGGAAATTCAAGGGAATCTGGAATAGATTTAAAACAATCAACAGTTCTTAACTAGTGCTGTTTACTCCTACGGGCCCCTTTGTGATTTATTTTAATGGGGGTAGGGGGAAATAAGGGTAATAGAAAGCTAGATGAAAGTACACAGCCCCGTTTATACGTCAGCAGGATAATAAAATAAAATAATACACCTAAAAAGGCCGCCGTTTGATCTCGACTACTGGCGCTCTGATATTAATGTTGTTGTATGGTTGTTGTTAAGAAAACAAGCAGGTAAATGCTTAGGTAGCAAGTTTTAGTTTTTGTAGGGTTATTTTGTTTTCTGGATTGAATGATGAACAATTGGTGTTGCCATGTTTGGGGTTTGATGAGCGACACATTGGTTGAAACACTTAGAAATGTTGTATTACCTGTAATACTATATGCATGACCCCCATGCTTTACATTGACCTGCGATGTTGACCTTTATACTTTCCATCAGCTACCGGGTTAAAAAGGTACCAAGCCATATTTGACCTTGATCACGACCTTTGACCTTAAGCATACCCTGATGGAAACTTTAGAGTAGATCATACATTTAGGAATGCAATATAACTTCAATTGCAAATTTATGATAACATCACAGTAGATGGATTTGGTAACAGACATCTTGTGGTATAGATACAGAAGATTTATAGCGTAAAAGTGTATTATAATAATTGGTGTGTAAGCATCACTCAACACAAATACCGCTACCTTCACGACTTAGTTACAAAATACGTCGAGCAATAGATAAAGCCTGTGTACTCCTTTCCGTATAAAAAACACTCAAAAGTGATAAACAGTCGTTTCCCTAGACAAAAGATGAGGTTCAAAGCTACAACAACAAGAGCGAAGTATCTAAATCATTCCACCGAACACGGCTAATTGGCTGGAAGAGGGGCTGGGGTAGAGGAGCAATTTATGGAGGGACTGTGCAATGCGAAATGTTGGTAATGTAGTCAGGGGAGCGCAAACTATTGTTCATTTTCCTAATAGAAATGTCAGTATATTTATTAATCGGTTGTAGCGCTTCCAACCGAGGGCCTTTTTTCTGTTCACCGTTTTTGTTTGTAGTTGCATATCCGGCATTGAGATATGGATAAATATGCGCCATTATGCAATTTGTTAAGAAATACACAAGTATGAAATTTTATTTAATGTAATTTGTATAACCTTTAGAAGTCGCTTTTGTCAGGCATATTGAACGTTAAGCCCACCTTTCAAGTTACCATATAAAACCGACCCCTAATTAGCATAGCAGCATTAGGCCCACTTGTTTCTAGTTCCCATACTGTAGTACTGTAGTCGATTAAAAGCCATAAACTGTGAAAAATTCACTGGACTTTAAATGCCTAATCTTGTGTACTTTGAAAAATAATAGATTCAAGTGTGTAAGATTTTGTATTGTGATTCAGATTTTCCTACAAGTTGGGTACTATTGCTTTGGTTATGACATAGCTCGGAAACAATTACAAGTTGTAGGTACATACCCCGGATAGCGGTGGTCGCCGGATTTACCCTCGTGTTTATTTAGGGTGCTACTGGATTGATTAGAGAGAAGGGGGATTTTTGAGACAGTAACATTTCTTACTCAGACATGAATAGCAGTAGAATAGAAGAGAAAGGAGGGGGCTAAGCACGAGGTGAAGAGTGCGGAATCTATCTTCAATTATTGTTATTTGCGGCAAAACTCGGAAGCCATGTAGTCGTTGATGTCTAAAATAAAATAAAGACAAAGCGAAAATAAAAGCAAAAGACAAAGCGAAAATAAAGGCAAAATCCTCAATATCTAATCTTTACAGCAAAGTGTTCGAACGACAATTACTGTATTTCAATGTTATTCTGAATACTGGATTTGGTCAAGATATTTAGTATTCTATTGTCTTGATGACTTTGTCAGGTTTATGTCTCCATTTTTGGTCACACAAGAGATCGAAATATTTGATTTGAAGCTCATTTTTTTAATTTGAGTTTAATTATTTAGTTGGACGGGAATCAAAAACTGCAGGTCTATGCGACAAAACCGAACTGTTCGGAACCGAGTGGTTTATTTATGCGCCATGATGAGCAAAAAACATTGTCTGAAAAATAAAGACGGAGCTGAGCCAAAATTCCTCGATTCTTTTCTTGTCTCTCTGAGATAGAGAAAATAATAATAATTAGAAAGGCCTTTACGTCGGAACGTAACGTCATGTGTCTATCGAATGACGTTATAAAACTGACGTCATCCAAAGCAACAGCAACAAGACATTTTTGTTTTGTAATTGTAAACAAAGTTTCCATTTTGATGGTCAGTTTCGTTTTGTCTTGGTTTCTATTTCCCCTTGTTTTTCAGGTGAACGACCGCATAGTCTTATCGATTTCATTCGATAGACAAAAATAATAAGCAGAACAAGAGTTCTACTTGATAATTACGGAGGAATGTGTTTGAAAACGAAGTAACATTTGCGGATGTTTTATCATGTAATTTTCTCCTTGTCACGGCTGATGATGTATGCAGACAGTACAATCCAGATCATAATGGAAATAACACAATCAAATCCATATGAGCCAACACCATTCTGACACTTATTATTATTAATGTTATTTTAACCCCCCTCCCACCCACCCATCTTAAATTGACTATAGTTACTTACTGCTACGCTCTTTTGCAAATGAGCTTTAATTTCCCCGTACATGTTGCCAATAATGTCCAAAATAATACATCGTTTTGTTGTGTTGGAAGTAATTGGTTACTTTTCATATATTATTTTGAATGTTAAAAATCAAATCAAATCGGCTTAGGCCTAATTTAATACTTTTAAAGATATAAGATTTAAAGTCTAATTTGTATTGGTAGAACTTGAAGCTATCTCATTTCTAAAATAAAACAGAACAATTTAGAATGGCAAAATCTACAATATATAGTATTGTAAGATGCAAAAGTTCAACATACATTTGCAGATCTAACCATCTTTGTAACATTATATTCAAAGAATAAAGATTTCTCCAATGGTTGGAAAGAGAGAATTTATCTCTTGTTATCCGTAGTGGAAATAAAAAGCTCTTCTAAGTGGGTGAATTTGCACCTAAGGTAACGACTAATTACCATTGGAAACAAAAATCATGTCGAAAGTCAATATTAAAACAAAGGCGGCCTGAAGGCACCCAGAGCTAAAGCCCTCTGTGTTAAAAAAAGTAGCTGTTTGTAATTGAATTTGTTTAATTATTTCCTTTTGTTGGTAATGTTTATATTTGCCGCTTTTTCTGCTGCCATTTGACAGCGGAATTAGACATCTATGTTTGCGCGCCGCAGGTAATGTGCTGCAGAGTTAATAAAACGCACAAATCAAATCAAATTTCCATTGTTTAAGGGGTAAAATTACCTTTGTAAAATTTCCCCTTAAGACGTCAACTCTAGTTGTCAGTAACTAGACTGTAGTTACTTCTCAGTAAAATCGCACTTTAAGCATTAAATCTTTATAAAAGAAAACAAATACATTTGTATTTTGCTTATACTCAAGAATATTGTCCGATTTTGTGAGAGTAATTCGCCACCTTAACATTGAGTGATTGAGATAATGGATTCATTTGGCAAACACAATGAGAAATATCAATTACAGTTCTAATTGTCAGGGAATTCACTTTGTATTTGTCTGTGGAGGAAGCAGGCGCAATAAACGGAGATGGGATGGGGAAATTATCAATGCCAAAAAATCAAAAGTTGGTTTATTTCTAATTTGAAAATTGAATTTAAATTGCGAAGTAATGGCTTCAAGATGCATTCTGAAGGTAAATATCTAAACTTAAATACTCCATTTTCTTGCAATAAATATATATCTTAAATGTATTTGAGGGGAATTCATTTGCAATCTTGGCTTGCAAGTAACTACCAATGCACTGAGAAAATGCTGGCCCGTAACATTCAGGCATGCACGCAGGCACACACGCACCCACGCTCCAATTGTACGTGTATCAAGAGCAATTAGCCTAGATATTCGGTTTTGCTTGCGGGCCTGGGTGCACAGAAAGACACACCCATTGTAAGTGACTGAATCCAGAATCGCATGGCCTTGAGATTCACCGTGGATTCGTCGTGATTTTACGGGTCACGCTTAGTTAACTTCTCTGGTTTAATCAATCTTCAGGTAACTCGAACCCTTGGGGGATCGATCCTTTCAGCTCCGTGTCAATTAGGCCTGGAATATTTACTACGCTTTTGAAATTAAATGTAATTTATTTGTATTATCCAACTAATAAAACAATGGAAAGATGACAGTTTAAAAAGATTCTATTGATATAGATGACAAACTAAAAAATAAAAACGTAGAACAATGATATCAATGTTGTTTCCAAGAAATTAAAATTAAAAAAGACGAAAAAAAAAGACGAAAAAAAATCAAATCAGATAGATTGTTTTCGGACATTAACAAATGAAATGTGTTTTACAATCTTATGAATCAGAAATAAATAAGATAAAGAGATGGTAGGATATCGCCACTAACACTAGAAAAGACAGACAACGAGTTGATCAGAGATCAAGGCCCCAGCTCGCCCCCCATCACTGGGGGGAAAATGGCAATTACGCGAGAACCGCT
>JBCAUI010132759.1:0-18275 GCA_038406195.1 Haplosyllis anthogorgicola
TGCATTGTTTCATGCCCCAGTTCCTCACACCTCACACCTAATTGATTGTTACAGTCACCAGGTCATGCAATCATTTCTAGCACTGTGTTTATATTTTTGCTAGTGCATTGAGGACTATTAATCACTAACAGCAGGAGTCAGCATCTCCTAAGGAGGTGTTTGTAAATAGAAGGCAGTATCAATATGTCACAGGATAGTGGTGACTTCATCTGGAATGTCAGTCTTCACAGATGAAAGAGATGACAACTGCTTGTGGTCTATAGGGATATTGGTGAATTCATCTGGAATAATTTTCACAGATGACAAAGATACCTCTGTTTTATCTGTTGATACATTCCTACTATTTGGACCAACTGAGCCCTCAGTAGTGACTGAGCTCTCTGGATGAGATTTGCATGAATTTTTTGTTGAAACCAAACCACTATCCCTTCCCCACTTTCTAGTATTAAGACTGTTCTTTCTAATTGGAGAGATAAAGCTTTTCTCCCTTGGAGGAGTAACTTCAAAGTTGTCTTCTAATTTGGAGGAAGTAAGTTGTTCTTTATCACTCCTGTCACAGCCTTCCTCTTTCCATAAGGTTGCACCCGTGGGCTCCTCAATTAGAGAGGTTCTTTCACCATGATCTATTTCTATTCATAGAATTATTTCATTTGGCTCTTCATTGCAGAGTGTGTTGGTTGAACTTGCCAATTCCTCCTGTTCAACATGAACCAAAATGTCTTTCACATTCTCCTCAGCTGACTTACTTTTAGACTTGCAATCTTTGATGCATTGTTCTTCCCATCTGTCAACATCAGTCTGTAACTTAAATATATCTTCCCATAACTCTTTCAACTCTTGATCCATTTTATCATATCTATTTCCCAGCTGGTTAGATTAGAAGTGGATATCAATGATCCACATTGCTACAAGCTTGCTGAGACCTTATTACTACTGATGTCAAGTTGCTACTTCAGAGAGTGGAGCTGTAGATATATGCAATGAGAGAAACAACCTTTTTAAACTTCTACCAATACTTTATTACTTCAAACTAACAACAGATTAACAGCTGGAGTAGCACATTGTATGGGCAATGCTACAATAAATAATACAATAACAAATCATCAAAAAAATGACAAAGTGTGAAGGTATTCTGAAATTCTAGATAGCACAAAATCACATTGAACATGAATTATTTAATGATGAACAGATATTTGGCATGAGATATGAACTGAACATGACTTATGCTATTTATTTAAGGGATTTGGAATTGATTCAGAAAATGAGAATGCATTTTCAATGATTTTAGACGAATTTGGAATGGTACCGTTGACCACAATGCAAACAGTTTAAAAATAGGCAATATTCCCTGTTCTTGGGAGCCCCAGAGCTTTACCTTGACTACCAGGTGTTTGAGTATTACTCAATTGGCAAATATGGAAAAATATATATATATATATACTATTTCCATTCTCTGAATTGTACAAATTTATGAAATACTACATATCTGGACTTGGACAGGCCTGTCTTGTTCAGAATAGGAACGATTATGGCACTGCTACAAAAGTGACACTTGTAAATGAAACATACCTTTGTAACCAAAGTAATTAGCTACTTCAATCACAAATCTGTATGCATTACATGCACAATCCATTGTATGTAAATAATTGTAACAATTGTGATCTCAGCTGGATCTCAGCTTACAGCATCAAGTAATGCAATATGTCCACTGATCCACCCACCAAAGAACTTAGTTGCCTGTGGCACTGTACACACGTCTTCTGGATAGATCCTATTAGGGTTACCCAAGAAGGAAAAGTGAGTAAGGTCCCAAGATGCTGGGACTGGTTCTTACAAATCAAGTATCTGCAGTGCATGACCAGACGTGGGGCAGGCAGTGCTTGATGCTGTGAGCAGTAAGATCCCTGAGCTAACTGAGGGTAAAAACTGATGATCCAGAACTGACATCTAATCTAATCAACTTTTAATGTAAACTGGAATATTAAGCAATAAACTCATAACCATACGGGAGATATCTTCTCATGTTCTTTCTTGAGTAGTCTACTAGTCTGTCTCCTTACTAATGTAAAGCATGATACTGAAGATCTTGTGATGAACTTGGAATAATTAAATCAAGGAATACCACTATATGATCATTTAACTATCTAATCACCTAATTACACAGACCAGTGACTAAGTAGCTGAGAGATATTGCAGCACACAAACTATAATTAATAAGAAAATTCCTGTTATTTCTCATTGGCAAATTTACAAACTGTTAAAATAACCTTAGAAATAACCTAAAATAACCTACAGTTGAATAGACAGCACCTCAATGGCACAAAATAGCAATAAGAGGCTGTCCATGCTTGTCCATACATAAACTAAAATATATATGTCATTGATTCTCATCAGTTATATACTCCATGAGTTGTTCAGAGGCAAAGCTTTGGCTAGAATTGAGATACTGATGTTGCCCACAGGTCAGGGCAGGCTCTGGCACCATCTGACATTACCATATGTAGACAGGAAAATTATTAACCCCCAGCAATGCTACCAAATATGGAATGGAAACCCTGGATAACCTAATTTTCACCGAGAGCTCATTGGATGCTTTGATCAATTGACCAAAATCATTTACATAAATAAATTTTATCCAATCAATTGGAGAAGATCAATACATGGCCAATGCTCATGTGGCGAACTGGAACTAGCATTCTACATTAGAAATGCAGTTTCTATGCCGAGGCCAAACTTAGCCCATATAGGGCGTGTAGGGCGAGGAATTTGGCAGATGTAGTTGGTGTACAATGCTTGCACTCAAATTACAATTGATAGTTTTAGTTCACTTTCAACTCATACTTATTAGGTGTGACTCACATTCTAAGAATTATCATAATGACAGAAAAGAATTGTAAAATGGCTAATTTGTTATTGCAAATTACTCCACACTCTGAGGCTACACTGGAGACTAAGCTAGTTTATTGTATTTTGAGGTAGCTCACACAATACATAATAGAGTGAAGTCTCACTTGCACTGTGTGACAACTAATTTTGTTTCACCAGCTTCAGCAAACTGTCACTTAACTGATTTGTAACTCACAACTCACAAAACCAGTTTTGCCAAAAAGCTTATTAAATTATTGAGAGACCACTTCTTGTAAGGTCACTCTCACAATTATGCTGTTGTAATTTGTCTTATAGTAGATGATACTATGACATCTAAATGTGTTGACTTTAACTGTAACTAAGTATGCTGACTTCAGCTTTAATTTCTCTTCTTATCCTCCCCTCCTTCAAAATTAAAGGATACACTGAGTTATGTCCTCACCTAATTAAAATTTGGTGAACCAAGTTGTTTAAGAGAAACAAAGTTGGCAAAATTAGTGGTCTGGTCTAGTTGATAGTTTATTTATTTTCCATTTTAAATGATATATTTAATGACTTCACATGGCCAGTGAAGTCACCCAGTGATGAGAAATTCAAATGTGCAACTGTCAATTTTTGAAAGCTCCACTTCCTGCAATGTTTGTGGAGAAATGATGCTTTAATCCTGCAAATTTTGACTTTCAGCTACGGATCCACTTCCAAAGCATCGCATCAACATTTGTGGTGAAACAAGCAGGGTACATACCTTTATTGTTAGGATTTCTGCCCAGTTTGCATAACTTCATATTTCTTGTCCACAATATCTATTAATCTCTTGCTGACTCTGCCAGGTGGCTGGGGTTTTTTCTTGAGTGTATTTTTTAGACTTATGGGAGGACTTGATCAATACAATGGCTGTCTACTGTACCCAAACATAACTTTTGAATTCATAAAGGGAAATGTGAATATTGTAAGCTTATTAGTAATTAACAAGCTAATGTGTAATAAAAATATGAATCCAGTGATGTTTTAAAACACAGTCTACATTTATTAACTGATGTTCCAATACAAGAAGATCTTCTGGTTCTGATGATACTGAACTTTAAGAAGCACTGATGTTACTATACTTCTCAGTCCTGATGGTACTAGACTCCTTCTGAGTCCTGGTGGTATTAGACTGATTGGGTTTGAGATTCACTCTATTTATACAAGTTACACAGGAAGTGCCCAACCACTTCAAAGGATTCTAATTAAATTTTACAACTCAGGAAATCATGAATTGACCTTAAGGATTTCTGGTGTAAAGTCATTTATAGACAATAGTTTATGATATTTGAAATCCTGCTTGGAAGTAACATAACCATAAAAGTAATGTTTAGCTCACCACTACAAAGAATTATAAAAGTTAACCTTCTTCTTAAAGGGAATTAATACATTGAGGATTACTTGTGAAAACCATATAATTAAAATACTCCCACTATTTACTCAGAATAAAGGAAATGATACACCCACAACCATGTGATCACTGACCATGAAACACATTGAGCCATGAAGACCATTAGTCATCATCCTCTCTTAATACAATGCAAAGACACAATTGTATAAAAAAAGAACATTAAATCTAGATCATCCCATATACAAGGCTACAATATTTAAGACTTATAGGAGGTCTAAAATAGTTAGGGAAGGCAAGGGGCACCCATAAACATTAAATAGTTATGTCAAGTAGACTGACTTTACTGAGATTAATTTGGTTAAACAACAATTTAGACCAAATTGAACCTCCCCCCCCCCGGACAACAGGTGTGCGGGCGGTGATTAAGAACACTCTCTTTGCGCGGAAAATATCACATTTGATTGTTGGAGGACAGCAGGATTTTTTCCTCCAAATTTGTAAATCACTTTTCTGTGTAATAATCACAATTCTGTATGAAAACAATAAGGCAGAATTGATCACTCTGGTCTAAATATGTTGTGTGAACTGTTCAAAGAGTGATAACAGGTAAATTACTGTCCACAAATTAAAGAGAATCTTTGTAAACTTGTATTATCGCCCACCAAATTTCAGCAGAGAAAGCCAAATTTCAGAAATCACAAGCGCTGCGCGAAGTTTAGCTCCACAGAAGCGAAATTCCCCAAACGTATCATTTTCCCCTATTATCACTCACATCCATATTTACAGCAGAGAAAGCCAAATTTCAGAAATCAAAATCCTTGATCAGGGGGTGGGATCGGATGTGAATAGCTTCGCACAACTAAGAAATATTCTCATGGAAAATTCATGAGCCCCAAGTCAACGGAGCCTCTTCCGAAGTAAATTTCAACAGCTATTTGTGTCTAAATAAGCCAATGTGATGACTGAAGCATGGGCAATACGTTTGTATGGAGTAATTGGTTGGTAATTCAACAAACTCAACAAAAAGTCTTTTGTTGAGTTTGTTGAATTTAAAAATTATAAACCAATAACTCCACACATATGTATTGCCCATGATTGAAGTCGGATCTGCAGGTGCCTTATGTATTGATCAAGATTTGTTCGCAGACAAGCCACAAATAATCACAAATCATTAACATCCGTGCTAATAATTCATACTCCATGCGAATTTATCCACATCCGATCCCACCCCCTGTTGATGTAACCTATGGACACTTTAATAGATCTATTTAATTTCCTATTCACATTTATTTAATTTAAACGACTTTACTCAAGTTTTTAAATTATTGTCCAATTAGAGAATCGTGCTGTTTTTGGGGGCGTTTTTTTGTGGTAGATCTATTTTTTTTTTTTTTTTTTTTGCAGTCTTAACATCTGAGTCATTTATCCAACAAAAGTCCGTTGCATTCGATTAATAATTATTTTCCTATTTTATTTTTTATTGCAGACATGGATAAATTTTTGCAACGTTTGTTAAACATCAAGAAAGATATAGAAAATGCAGTAGACATCTTAAGGGTATGTGGGCGTTTATTTTAACTTGTCTTCAAAACGTTTATTTAAGAACTGATGAACTGACCGCCCTTGCTTTAAAGTGCATGGCCAAATTAAGATACACCCCACTTTTTTACCTTGTTTCTAGTAAACGTGTATGTAATTTTTATTGTACGGGTAACTTACGTCCTTTATGTAAGCAACATGTCACATTAAGTGGCATTTACCTGTTCAACTTGTTTGCCGAAAGATGCATAATGCAAAATCAGCTACATTTCTCGTGAGTGATCTTACAATAATGAACAGTGAAGGTGAAAATTAAACATATAAACATGTTTGCAATTCCGGAATTGAACAGAACAATTTTCTAAATACAGTAAAATCTGCATTGAGCGAACTGTCAACTTTCCCTGCCAAAAGGTCCGTGGATGACAGTACGTACGTCCAATGCAGAGAGTTTCTTCATGTTTATGCCAATGTTCGATGCACATTTTTATAAACATGTGCTAATATCAACAAAATAAAACAGAAAAATAAGAAGGGAACTAAAATAATCCAATGTAAATTTATGAAATCTATTTTAGTGCCATATTGTGATTAAAATTGATATTCGATTGGTCATCATTATGGCTGATGATGCTTTTTGGAATGTAAAATACATTGGCAAAGTATGTGATTTCTAAAGACGCAATTCCCTTTTGGTGCAAAGTTCAAAACAACTCTTGCAAAAGTAAGAATTCTTGGAAAAATATTGTTTCAATATTAATTTGATTTCTGACACAATAAGCATGAAGTAAGGTCGCCTAATGACGCACAGACTATTGATTTACATTGAAATGCACTGTATTAAACGAATAAAAAACCGCATGAGAAAACATGAATGTCACTTTGACATAAGGAAGTTTAAGTAACTCACTCTACGTCAAGTTGCACGTAAAACGAGGTAGCCTTAAATAAGTTGCTGTCTATCGAATGAATATTTCACCTCCGGCGGCAGCCATGTTGCAAACGATAACGCACCAATTTGTGACATCATTATGTGCCGCTATTGGAGATAATTTGAAGTCAATTTTTCAGGCTGACGAGCACTTACTAGGAAATTTGATTCCATAGAATTAACGGATTTCACTTTACCTACAAATGAACTGTTTGTTGTGATGTAGAATTTGGTGACTTCATCTTAAGGGTCATTTTCACTTCAATTGATAACTGAAATTTTCCATGCTTCAAAAGTACACGGACTTGTACGTACTACCGTGTAGCTTGAACTCACAATTAACGAATCTGTGTGAGATACACATACAGAGATTGAACCTTTGACATTAAGACCTAAGGTTCGTAACTGGGTTGCGGATCAAGCAGTGCCTCCTTCTGTACTCACTGCTACATAAATATGAAGCATGTGTGCACGGAATAACTGATGCCAAAATATCCACAGTACTTCTATTAATTGTCCATGACACATGTAACGTTCAACTTGAAAGGGATCCATAATCTACATCGTTTTTCTTAAATTAACATATAAAAACATTGAATAGTAAAGCATAAATAGTTGAGTACTGTATTCAGGTCGATGGTGACCTTCT
The DNA here is from genome assembly GCA_038406195.1 of Haplosyllis anthogorgicola. Lineage (NCBI taxonomy): Eukaryota > Metazoa > Annelida > Polychaeta > Phyllodocida > Syllidae > Haplosyllis > Haplosyllis anthogorgicola. Next base: position 7,363 of record JBCAUI010132759.1, read on the forward strand.
GGCCATAACAGAGAGAAAGTAGGTGGTTTATATTGATGGTGACCCTCTGGGCAATACATTAAAAGTATTTGATTTAGGTTGATGGTGAACTCCCAGCCAACACTTTAAAATTTAAATCGATAACAATCTCCTTGCCAATCACTCGTTTGCTCACTTTTTCCTTTCAAAACTATGCTATGTAATTAGTTACTTCATTAAGTGTCTCACGTGACAAGTCCAAGAATCCAGGAATCTGCACGTGCTTAGATCAAAAGATACTCACTAGAAAGCACAGACATTAACAGTACATTGCCACTTTGTTCCCTTTAATTGTGGCAAAGATCAAAGTAGGTCAGTAAGTCAAAAAGTAGGTCAATGTCAATCTTGTAAAGTGAATGTTAAATCTCTGAACGTGTTTGAGATGTTTGTTATATTGGATTGTCTTACTTCAGGCAGTGAAATGTAGAAGGTTTCAGATATTTTGTAGGCCATCTTCCCCGCAACTCGTGCATTTTCATCAATTTTAAGATTCTTATATGTAATGTTATTTTAGAGTTGAGCATTTTGAGGTCAACGAGCATTTGGCTTAGATTGCAATCCAGCAGTCTATGCAAAATACTACCTATGATACATGGAATATGACGTTTATTGGTACATCTCCAGTTTTATTCGGAAAGTGGAAAATATATTACTCCTCAAAACGAAGGCAAAAATGCGAAAATGTAAGTGTTCGTGAGAGACTGACATGTCCTGAAGCTGCAGTGGTCGTCATCATGATGTGGGGATGATGTGATGTGCCGCAACATGTAATGTAGGTAAATCAGTGTAACGGGTAATGCAGGGATCGCGTGACTGGGGCGACGAGGGAAGGGGTAAACCGTCACAGCCAAATGAGAATGTTCCTATTCCTCCTGTTGATGAATGATGAGCTTGTATCATTCTGCACGGAACATTGCATTATTTTGTTTTAGGGCCACTATATCTGTCTGTCTGGAAGTCTATCTGTCTGGATTTGGTTGACATAAGTTTATCTCATGTTGAGATAGTATCTGGCTACTTGATAAAATGATGTTGCAGACATGCAAAGATGTATAGATGTTGGTCAGGTCGCTCTCGCCTGGATCTAGACATATTGGAGAGACTTGTCCCTGGTGTGAAGGCACACAGTAAGCTGACATTTGAAACAGCACTGTGAAATAATGAGGCACTTGTGTATTAGTAGTGGGGTTGGGGAAGGGGCCATGGGAGGAGGGGGCTTCCTAGGATGGTTACATTGTACGACTGTCCGACTAACCCTACCGAGGCGAATAAAAAGCAGTTGGATTTGTAACTGTCTATGAGTAAAAGGTTATAGATGCCATTTGTATTCATTCTAAAATAATAAATAGTGAAACACACACCCACATCTGAGAGACACAGCAAACAGAGAACGAAAGTTGATCGGATAAATCGGCCATATTGCTGTTGCTACTGCTGTACTGTCTTTTGTTTGATATTTTAAACCAATTCAAAAGAAAATAATTGCCTTTTTGGTATCAGTTGCTGAATGTTTTTATTCCATAAAATTTATAATGCCAGAAAACCTGAAAAGAAACTGATAAATTGTCTGTGTCGAGTTTTTGACCCAACACCGTGAAACCTTAAGTTAAGGATGCAAGAGATGCTGTTAGTGTTTTAGGACACATGAGGAAGAGGACACTGAAGGAGGTAGGGATTCGGGGGTGTTAGGTGGTGGGGACGTGGGGGAGCTTACTGGCTTTTGATGAGGTAAAATAGTCTTTAGAGACTGGACACCAAATAGACGTAACGTTCTTCTACATTGGGAGAAATGGTTGATTATCTACTCCCTACAATGTAAAAGAAATGTCCACTCTTACAGATGCCTGCTATTGAATCTGGATTTCCCAAGATTTACATCCAAATTACAGTTGGATATTCGACCACTTTGTCGTCAAATTTGTCACCATTTGTGACGTTATTACCTCCGGAACGTCATGTGACGTCATACACACGTTACACGTGACTGGCAAATGTCGCTAAGCAATAATTGACTTCTTGTCACTTTCCAAGTAAATGGGTCAACGAATTGTCACTAAAAACACACCAATTGCTTTCTTAATGAATGTGAAATTGTTTACACTTTCCTTCCATTTTTGTGTTTACTAATCAGGCCTCTTGTTGACATGCAATCTGCTTTGATTATGTTAGTGGCAATTGATATATCTTCATCTATCAAATATGTAATGGTAGCCAACCTTTTGTTTACACTCGTACTCGATTAGTCTAAAACAAATAGGATCAATCTTCATGTGAATTAAGTACAATATCGGAGTTAAACTAAGAAAGAACTGTTTGTTGCTGGTTGCTGCCTTAACAGACAGTAAAGTGATGAATTTATATCAAAATTTTAACCTTTAACCTTTTCCTCAAAGTACTACTAACTTTTTCTTTTGTCTATTTCTGATGTTCTACATGAAAATATTTAATTGTAAAAATCCGGTTGTTTCAAACTTATCAGTTTTATATAACATAGAGATATTGTTTGAAATATTGAAGAAAAAAGAAGAATTAAGCCTACCCTACCCTTGATATTTAAAAAGGAGGTCACGCAAGGTCAATGAAGAGTACAATTCACTCAGAACAAATGTTCCTCCAGAGAAAGATGTAGCCAAGGAATTCAACTCATCTTTGACATTAGCGACATTAATTTATAACATGGGAATGAGGCTCTGAATTAAAAGTAGGTCACCAACTTCGTATGTGGGTCACGCAATATTCCCATCTGGGTCATTTGTTGCCTGCACAGTACATACTATGTATTATGACCTGTAGTGAGGTTAAGCAACACTTTTTGTTATTCGTCATAAAAGGTTCCGTGTCGTTTTGTTGTGTAATAGTTGTTCTCACACAAAACTTTTGAAGTATCAGCCAAAAAATGCCCCTGAAAATTAATCAAGCGGGAGCGCTCGTTTCGGCCCTGAATTTGTCTTCTTTTGTCCTAGTCCTAACATCTCCCCCCACCCTCCCATCCCCTTAAAATTATCGGGTGGTATGATTTTTGTGAGGAAAAATATATAATCAAATATGGTTTCAATTACTGCCTGCCTGACACTCTTGTTAAATTGATACTGCCCAGACGTCTGTCTGCCCATGAAAATTAAAAAACTATTTGTTCCTTCATCAAAAAAGCTATCCATGCGAAAGACGTAGGCGTTTAAGGGTTGTTCGTGCAAAATGGAACTCCTTTATGTAACCGTAGATCTTCTATTTGATCCTGACAAGTGATTAATTATAAACGGCAAGACAAGACGAGATGAGACGGTTTATTAAGCCTTTTTATAAATGGGCTTTAGAAAATGAAATCACCAGATTGTACCTCAGCAGGTAGTGTTATCTTCCCTGAAATTTTAGTACCAAGCATAGAATCTGGTGATTCAATATTGTGTCTTGCCTTTTCAGAAGTACGTCATAACATAAACTGTATGATACTTTATGTTGTTGAAATTACAAGTACAATATTGTAGATCAAATTGTCTTGTAAATGTCACTGTTTACATGCTCTAAAACATTACTTTAAAAAAAGTCATCTTCCCAATAACTGCTTGTAACTGAACCTGGCTGTATGTTTGGCTGTGATTGCACTGTATCCCAATGAGATGACAGTAGAGATTACATGACTCTACATTGGCGGATCCAGGATTTCCCGTGGGGGGGGGGCCGCCCGGCGCGTAGGGGGGGCGCCAACCCAATTTTCACCTATTTTGCCCAAAAATCGGGAAAAACTGCATGAAAATGAAGAAAATTTTGGCCGTAGGGGGTGGGGTGGGGGCGCGCGCCTCCTGCGGCCCCCCCCCTTTTATCCGCCAATGCTCTAGTGACTAAAAATAGAAACACAGATAGGTCAGTGCGCGTATTTTGGTCTCTGACTCTGTGGGTCAGCCAGCCTCCCCGTTCCATTGAGACTACTCCCGCTAATGCCGAATGTATAAACGCTTCATAAATAATATCGGATAACAAGCTGTAGAGAGCCAGGCCAGTTTACATCTAAATGGAGCTCATTTGTAGTTTTATCAAATGGAATCTTCGGAAAGTATTGAGCGCAACAGCAATTTAGTACGAAGGCATCTGATCTGCCGTTGAAAATGGTTTACAGTGTTTAAATCAAGGCCGAGAACTCACCCAACTTTTATCATCAGCTGATGAGAATAGGGACAACCCACAGCACAAACGAGACCAGTGCACGCAAACCTGTCCTGCCGACATCGTTTTCTGGTTCCAATTTTACATCCTGGACCGGTGAAACCTTAATTTACTGAGATATGGTACAACGCAGATACACTCTGGAAATTAAACCCAGGTAACTGCATTTCCTAACAAGGCAACGATATAAAATGTTGTTCATCTTTTAGTGGGTGCTAATTTTAGACCTTGATGTGGTAAGAGTGTCATTTAATGTAAAATTGTCCAACAGGTCGACCCTATCCACTAATCGAGCCTCAACAACCGTCTTTCACATAGCGAGCACGGTATGCTTGAAGATGAATACTGCGGGTTACATAATTTCTCCGTATTCCGCAGAAACGAATTGTCTATTCATTCCGTATATGAAGCATCGCAAGAAGAATTCATAAATATTAGAATGGCTGGCGTAATGTTTCCTCTGGGAACCTTAGACACAGAATGATATAGAATAATGAGTTACGTTAGAGAGGTCAAGCTGGACGTCTGCACGTCAGTTTACTGGTTTAATATACGTTTTGAGAAGATATGTTGCCGTTGTTAAATCGCCAGATTTTACGTCAGCAGTAAAAGTAATATCGCCAATGAATTTTGCTGCTGAGATAGAACCGTTGTGCGAAGTTAGTCAACGTTTGGTTTTGAATTAGTTTGGCGATTTCATAAATGACACATGTTCTGTATTGAACAGCATTATCAGTAGGTTGCCTTCTTTGAATACACACGTATGAGAACAGAACCACGTGGTGCTTAACCTTGCTGCAGAATAGATGTAAAATAATGAGACTGTAATATCAGAGAAGGAGCAAGATAAATAACCCACTGTAGTGTGTTGTGCTGTGTGTAAAGGCGTTTACATCATACAAGGGGATAAATTTAAATGAGAAACCAACTGTATTTGATACACCAGTTAACATGCATGATGAAATGATTAAGCTTTCAAGCTAATCAGGGGGAAATCTCAAGTCACGGAAATATCTCAAAAAGAGATAAATTGGCCTCGCCATGGAAATGAAACTGCGATGGGCAGAGACGAGAACCCAACCGAAAGGATTTTGGTGCAGACTGTACTGTACATAGCCATGTGTTGTCCCAAAGCACAGGTGAATCTTGGAGGATTTGTCAGCCGTATTTTGGCCCAAAGTCAGCAAACCAGTGCACGAAAATAAAGAAAATTTTGGCCATAGGGTGGATTCGGGGTGGCTCCTTCGGGCTGCCCCACCACCAGACCCGCCAAAGACAACAGCCAGTGAGTCTTTGGACAGCCACCAAGCAAGGTGGCTCAGCTTTCGGCTCTAATGCTTAATTAGAGCCGAAAGCTGAGTAGGACAGTGGCCTACATGCTAAAGCGCTATGCTTGCCTACAAAATGATGGTAATTATATGTGGACTAAAAACATAAATGAAAGTATGACGAAATCATCAACGTTGCAATTGGGACATTCACTACAACATCATTCAAATAAAAATCTCTAAAAATCTCTAAAAAGATTCTGTTGCTGTCGATCAAAAGTGAAGCATTACATGAAAAAGCCAAGGTATAATATAATAAGAGACTGAATGATCATTCTCTCTTTGCTGTCATATACATCATACACCAATCCGCCTTGTTACGTAATGAAAAACACAGTAGAAAAGATTTCTGTGTATAATTCCACACTGATGTGTAGCTCTCATTACTTCTCGGCTTTGTGTTTGTGAAATACCTCACCGACTATTGTTTCGTCATAGAGACGATTTAATTCGAACAAAAATTATGATAAATCAGAAAAATTCCAATATTACAAATTTAATTTTTTGCAATTGTTTTTTTTTTTTTGCGTATAAATACGAACATGTTATTGTGGATTGACAGGCTGTTTATGACACAATTTCAGGTCGTGCAATGTAATCTCAAGGATTAAACGAGTTTGCAATCGTCAGTCTGTCGAATCAAAGATTTAGTTTCTGTTTGATAAAAAAAACCATCATAGTTACTGGACATCATGTCATGACAATGAAAACAAGATTTTCGTTTTGTTTTGTCTTCTACATTAGCAAATTTATCTTTCGATGGATATTGTCCGGTTTTTTAGCCCAAATACTAATGCCTATCGAATTTTACTCAATAGAAAAGGGAGGCTTTATCGTTTAATCGTATTGTCACAAAAAAGCGGAACAATCAGAAAGCGACACAAAACATTTGACACCCTTTGTTAAACGTGGTTTATTAAAGTCTAATACAGACACATGAAAAAATCTCACCACATCATCGACGTCAAGTTACACCTTTCAACATCAGTTTATGACTTTTTCTTTCTTCCTCGCTTTCTTTTTTTATTTTTTATTTTTGTTAATATTTGTTTATTTTACAAAATAAAAAAATTGAAGTGTCTTGGTGAGCTGTGAAAGCACCAGACTGCAACCTGTCAGCCAAACCCCGGCTGAGGTAGAATCTGGTGATTTTTTTATTTTTTATTTTTCCTTCGCTAAATATAACGGTTGAAATGGCCGCCTCCATTTAATACGCACAAAAAATGCAGGAAAAAGTATAATTTTACACGTTTAATGATGATAATTATTTGTATTTTATTGCATTTAATGTGGATAATACAGAATGCTACTTCTACATTGAATTCAGTGGTTCAACAATAACCATTCTAAAAGTCAAATTACAATTGACATTTTAATCAAATGTTTTAATAGACAGTTGGTCTGTTACAAGAAAAAGGTTTTTCATCATTGATTAGTCGCTGTTTCTGTAACAGTAAGGTCAAATTGCAACTTTTAATTTCCACGTCACCTTTTGCGTTTTTGACTAAGTTACAAATTGTGAAGTCACCGGATTCTACATCAATTTATTTGGTGAGTTTTTAAATAGCAGTTGCTACGTCAATAATAATGTCATGGGGAGGGAGAGTGAAATCACCAGATTCTACTTCAGTACGCAATTTGCGTATGGACATGCACTCCTATGAATGCTGTGTGCTGAATGCTGAACCAAATCGTTAAATCGGTTAAACCTTTTGTGTTCCCAGATACTGGCTGGCAATGGGAGCTTTGGAAACAGTCACACAGAGATATATATAGATTGTTCAAACCCAGATTTTCTATTTCATGTCTGTCAAAAATGGGTGTCTCAGACTGATACTTCTATCAAATACTTCAGACAGATATGACACTACTGGATGGTTGAAGCTTTGTATTGGTCAACTCATATCATTAATCTTTTACACGCAGGCTTCACAGTCACATCTTTTATTCAGTCACTTACTTTTTTCTCAGCTGGAAAATCTCTGATGGATTAACATTTAGGTAAATTTATGTTGGTTATCCAAACAGAAGGTTTTTTTTTAAAAATATATTCAGACTTTACTCCCCATAAGCCTACACGGTTGTCTAATTCCTCTGTAATGCGATTGCTGATTGTCACTCTGAATTGCATGCATTAGCTTACAATCTGTCAGAATCCCTCAACTTCCTGCTAGAAATAGCTTTAGCCTTCCCTCTTGTATTCTCTGGGTTCTTGTCTCTGGTAAAGTGCTCTTTATATTGATCTAAATGTAAAGATAGAGGCAGCTCCTCTTTCCAATTATAGTACTCAGCCTTTTTTGCCTTCTCACATTTTGCACTTGGTACACTTGTATCATTCCTCAGTCAGGATTATACAACTTGACATTTAAGATGACAATTTAAAATAATGAGGCAAAGGAATGCTGCTAGCAGGAAGACAAATTGCCCCATAGCCTCTACAAAGTGAGCCCAGGGTGTATGTGGAGGAATCTGTGCATTAAATGAAATGGGTTGAATGATCACTCATTCTTGTCTTGTAACTTTGAGTAATCACTCATTTTAATTAAGATTTTGCACTTAACTATGATAAACTGGGACTATAATCCTCCCTTATAATAATGGTTCACATAGATATTCATAAATGAAGAATATAAGAGCCCTTTTGAAGAAAGAGTTAAAAAGTCAAATCTGCGTTAATAAACATTTCATCACAATAGCCTTTTGAAGACACCTTTTCATAATCTTTATCTGTACATGCAGGATAATTTATATTGAAGTCAAATTCTTTGTTATTCACTTGGAACCATTCCAAATTTATCAGTTTTCTTCAACATAAACTTGATGGAATGGTTTCATCAGGGTTGTAATGTGGAGATTTATTGTTGGACAGTCTTTAATTAACCCCGTTGATCCATACAGAGCAAGGACATCACCATGGTCTCTTGTGCTACATTTACATGAATGCTGGATAGGTACTTTACCACTGCCTTTATAAGCATTTCTTCATGTTCCAAAAACATTTACTTTAATCTATCCTAAATTATACCTACCTCTCCTCGTTAAACCCACGAATCTGTTTTCAGATGCAAAATCTTTGTGGCCCAGTTTTAGTCACCAACTGTTCCATTGTGAATGTAATAATATCGGTACGCCCATCGATTTTTGTCTCCCTTCCTCTATTTCCACATGCTTTGTTCTGGTTTTTTACCCCTAAAAACAAATGCATTTCAAGGAATACGCATTAATTATAAACATGTTTACACAGGGCATCTAAGTATCACTATGTAATATAGTTTAAACATATATTCAACCATTTATAATCTAATCTGTAAACTCTCTCTAGTTGATTTTGATATTAAGTTATTCTCATGATAGGGAAACTACAAGTTCTTTGTCAAAATTCATTCTTATTTGCTGTAATGTTTCTTGAAGAGTAGTAGAGCAATGCAGCCACAACACCTTCTCTATATATAAAACATCACAGAGGGATGAGTGGACTTCAAGACTTCTCACATACAGCTTGATGCCAAAAATGGCACAATCTATAATTGCCTGGATGGAACACAAAGGTAGAAAGTGCTATCCATATCTCACATACTATGAAGCTGCTTTTATTGCATGGTTTCAATTTCACAGGATTATTTGAATGTTTTATGATAAATAAGTCATCATCACACAGACTGATAACTGTTTCAACCCTTTTGAAACAGATTTTAACAGCACACCATTGCTTGCCTGCAGAATTCTTCTTTTTGCAAGCTTTGAGTTAATGGCTGCCTGTTAAGGAGGCCTTCAGGCAGAGGGCAGCTACTCATGATTTCCAATTAGAAGACATTAATATGACAGAGGATATAAGGAGATGATAGCTTTCCTATTCACATGTAAACATTATCTAGTGGTACATCCCAATAATAGTCAGGCCCTGGCTTCTTGTCCAAGAGAGCAAGCTTTCATCTTATCCTTCACCTCAAAGCAATACGAAAAGAAGGAATCTTTGATTATTTCTATTATTACCTTTCATATGACCTAAGATCCTTTGCTTCTTAATTGTGATAGACTATCATTTTCATCTCCGAACATTCTTCCATCTTTTTACTTCTTTCACTCTGCATCTCTTTAAGTTGTTTGAAATATTGTTGTAACTCGCACGCAAAATTAGCATCCACATGACACGGATCTACTCTCTGTTAGGATTGACTTTTAACTCATAATCTTTATTATATATCATCTTTATTGTGGATTTGTACACTACTTGTTAACATGATACATGGAGTCCCGTATGTCATTCCAAGCAATTTCTTTTTAAATTTCCTCATAAATTTAATAAACATGACACTTACACATTCATTTGATAATTGTTCATGATACAAAGTAGTAAATCATAAGTCACTGATGAAACAACATTCATGCAAAACAATAAATAAGGTTTTCTTACACATGCAATGGTTTCAAAGTCAGTTTCTCTCTTGTAAAATTTCCAGTAAATCATGGGAACATATCTTAATGAAAATCTATTGACTTACACAGGATTAGCTGTGTTCACTATTGGTGATCAGTTGTGGCACATTGTCCATAGGATTCATGTTTTATTACACCTGTCTGTGATAGAGAGTATAATGAAGCTGCTTTGAAGTCATCTTAAGTTCCTATGATATTGCTGCAATAGAACACAGTTACATGCAGAGGTAATTAGGTACTATTCATTGAATTTTGTTCATCTAGATTTAGATTTTTTGTTATTCGATTTTCTTAATCCTATCAATTTTCTTCCTGAAATCCATACATAGCATACATACTACAACATTTCCTGACAATTAATATTTATAAATTCCTTGACACAATAGTAATCATCTGCCTCCTTGACCTATTTTCTGTGTGCTGCAAACCCAAACATTCATTTTATTGTCTGCTGCTTATTAGAGTAGAAACCCAGAGACTTTTCCCTGCTAAACCAGAAAACATCAATCTGAAATTGGAATCTACTGGGGAACACACAATCACTAAAACTGTTCAGGACTTAGATTCTATTCCTGTCACTTTAACTCTATTGTTCTCCATGTTTAGGAGTCTTAGATAATACCAATTTAGACCACTAACATTGTTTTAATACATAACAGTCACATTAAATTACTACCAATCTAATGCAATCAAACAGAAAAAGTTACAAAAGAATAGGAAATGAAAAACAATGTCTCTTCTTATTTTCTAAAAGGTTTATTGTTGTTGATGTTCTGACTGGAAGACAATGTCTGCATTGTTGTCTGATAGGCTTTTTAGTGTATCACGCCTTGCGTTGATAGACTACTGTAGACGGAAAGGTGGTTTTGCTATGGAGTCAAAACTGGGTGCACAGACCCCCCCCCCCCCCAGGTGGCAGGTGAGGCAACCTGACTTGGACCATGCTGGCACAACCCAATGCAGGCATAC
>JBCAUI010132870.1:0-18273 GCA_038406195.1 Haplosyllis anthogorgicola
CATCAGAGACTGGAGCCGCCACTCCTCACGTACTGAAGGCCGCCTCCTTCCTCTATGTGTACGATGAACCGACGATAACCGACAAAGGCGTAGTAGACGTAAGTAGAAACGTCTAGTGTAGATCTCTATTGGTGGAAAAGGCAGGTGTCGCACCAGATGTGACCCTCGGGATCACCCTACGCAAGCAAGTTTGTGTTCAGGTGAGAGATCCACCCTGGAGTTAAAACCCATGGGGACGGTCACACGAAGTCCCAAAAAGGGGTAATCAGTGGCCCCACAAATGGACCCTGGTCCAACAAAAACTTAGAAAAAAGTCTAGGTCTGTGAAACCGCCCAAGTTGTGAAAGATTTAAAAGTTTATTCAGTTGTGGTTGTTTATTCTCGTCGGGGGGAGGGTGGGGGGGCGTCTCAATTCGTACCCATTTTGTTGCATAAAATGCCCCAAAACCTACATGAAAATAAAGAAATTTGGGCTGTAAGGGGGCCAGATGGCCAGAGTGCCAGAGGCTTAGATCCACCAATCGATGTTGTTACGGGTGCGGTAAGCATCCCGAAGCCAGGCTATTCAAAGGGGTTGCTACCTGTACGGGTTTTGGGATATGCTACTGTGTAAAAGCTGCCGTGGCTGCTTGGACCTGTATTGACAGCCTCCTGGGCTGCCTGAATGAACCCGTGTTGATATCGGTGTGCCCTGTAGAGTTGTCACTTCTTAAACGGGTCAAAATTCCCCAACTTCTCTTTTACTAATGGTTAATGTCCCTGAGGCGAGTTTCTAACAAATGTCTCAAGAGACAACATTTCAAAACGAATGACATCACAATGTTACCACAGTAACGTCATGGTAACAGAACTATTTCTTGGTACTACTTCTTGGCGTAGGAAAGTGGAATGTGGGATGAACCTCGTTTTCGGATTCTGTGTTTTTTAGGCTGAAGACCACATATTCTGTCATTCGACAGACAAAAAGTTCATAAATTAGAATTAAATACAGTCAAAATAAACAATGAAGATTCAAGATATTGTTTTACTATATTCGCACGTTTTTATCTTCCTGCAGAAATCGGTGGTTATTACCATAGGACGTTGCGATGGTTTTTATAACAATGATAAGGCGGAACTGATGATAACATGCGCCTGTCGCGGATGTGGATGTCCAGATAGACTGCATGATCATCTAGAACAAAAAAGCGGTAATTCAATGTTATTTTAAATGTCCAACACGTTGTACCAGGATAGGGAGCGCGCGGTCTCGGGAGCGCGTATCGTTCCCCAGCCATGGCTCAGGAGCACACACCACTAAAGTAGAAGTTGGTCATCAGAATAAAGCTGTCGTAGATCATCGAACCAGTAAAATGACTCATTTATCTAATATACCATCAGATTACTTTGTATGGTAAAATTATACAAATATGTGAAGAATTGCCCCCTTCACTACTAAAAAAAATTGTTACACCACATTTAAAGAACTCATACTAATTTTACATTACATCCTTGATGTTTCCATTGAACCAATAATGCAGATTTCCAGCATCTTTTCTTCTATTTGTAAATCTTAATAAAGACAAAACTTATTCACTGAATTAATTTTAAAAAATGTCAACTTTAATTGAAATATGCACATTTGTAAATCTTAATGAAGACAAAAATTATTCACTGAATTAATTTTAAAAATGTTGAATTTAATTTAAATATGCACCTAAATTAATTAGTGCCAATGATCCAATAATAAGAGAATTGATTATCCCGATTATTTTCAATTCACAGATCAATACATCGGTATTCCATTCTACACTAATGCGCGCTGCCGAGTCAGGGTCGCGTTTGAGACTGTTACAACGTTTTCAAATATGAATAATAGAAAAGTTTTGTTCTGCATTGATTTTGACAAAAAAGGAAGAAGACCCGATAGATTAAGATTTTCTAATCATCCTGTGGCACACTTATTTGATGTCTTCCTTACAGAGTAACAACTTTTGACTATAGACACAATGACAATTCCGCCACATAAAAAACATTTTGTGTGGTGGGATACACATTTTTTTCAAAAACCTCACTTGTTGCAATAACACTAAAAGTTAAGTATTTGGTCCGTAAATACAATAAGGGCATGTTCTTATTATGTTCTGAAATGCAGCACTTTTATCACGTAGTAACTGGTTTTGGGCAGTCCACATGCGAAGTCAAAATGAACATTGGGCGACTTCTGGATATGAGAAGATCTATGAACTTGCAGTGCGGTGTGAAATGGAAGACAGGTTCTGGTATGGCAGATAGACACCATCGAACGTGTATTAACGACAAGTAAGATACAACCAACTTAAAAATTGGCTACAACTGACCAGCAGCAAAATTAACAATAAAGTGACAATAAAATAGATCGAAATGCATAGGAAATTATTGTACCTTCACGGTTACAGCTGCAAACAAGAGTGTTTGCTTGTCCAGGCCAACTGGATGCATGACATGGTGAAAATCCAGCAGCAGGACCTGAGAGCTTAAACACACAATAATTACCTAAATGAATTATTGGGCGGTTATTGTTTGCTATTTTCGTACCGAATTAGCTTTAAACACTATTTAATCAACCTACAAGTAATAAAAATTATCAATTATATCTGAAATGTACTTTAGTCGTACTTTCAACACTAAAGTGAAACCTCTGGCATCGTAAATTATGCGTGTTTTCATCAGAATATCAACAATGCAGTAAAATCTGCCGTTTTGCTGCATGTTTCTCAGTAGTATAAAATAAAGAGTTCACTGTAGAATTACACTAAATGTAATCAAATAAAGAATATTCCCAACCATTAATTTTGGTTTTCATTATTGTTCATTTTGTTCGAAATTGAATGTGAAGTAAAAGTTTGAATTTTACTGGTCTACTGAATAGATGATATTACACTGATTTTCCGTTACAGCTTGGACCGTCAGGAACTCAGCAGAACGTTCAACCAGTCACCAGTAAAATCGGCTCAGTGGAACAAGTGTGGAACTCACATCCAGGTCTGTTCACATTTAAACGTGTGTAAAAAAAAAGTAGCGGAAGGGGACCCTCATTCGAATTTCCATCAAAAATTATAAAACCTTCGTGGAGAAGAATACTTAGTGGGTTGTAGAAAGGGTGGGGACACGTCTCAGGACACTCCCCACTAATCCGCAAATGCAACTCATGACTTACACCATGGTTAGGGAGTGAATCCGGGATTGGACCCCCAGGATGCCTGCGGAGTCAACAAGTCACAGGACAGCTGGGTCCAAAGGTCTTCGCGTGGGTCCAATCTCGGAATCACAGACTACATACATCATGGTGTTTCTGTCATGGCCAAAATTAGAAGAAATGTCGTATTGGTACATGTGACTAACATCTAGGCATCGTTACTTTTAAACTTAATTTACTTAACTTTTTATACATGTTATAATTTGGATGGGATCTGGGCTATTTGCATAAACTGAGCTCAGGTCCTTTCGGTTACTGGCAATCAAGGTGCTGGATTATCGGCAGTCGCGAAAATTTATTTCTCTACCTTCTCTTTGTCAAAATCATCTAAATCTACTTTGTTATTCAGATTGAGTTCAATGGCAGATGGGAGTGTAATCCCTCAACTTTAGATTGCGAAGATGAACATAAATGCATGATGATCTTCAAGAACAGCGGTTTAGGAAGAGGTATGGTTTTACTGCTTTGAATTGCTTTACAGGTTGTGAAGCAATTGTTTGCCTTCGTAACCCATCAGGATGAACACATTTTGTAGCCTGTTTTTACATCACATAATATGCATGTTTTGTCTGTGTAAGTCAATACATTTAAGATATTGAGATTTACAAATACTAGTACGAACAACGTCTCTTGGCCTAGAGTTCTCTGGGCTTTGGAGTCCGGGATAACGTTTCGCAATTGACGGTGCCCTGTTGCGCCTCTAGCTCCGGTGCGTTGGAGTGGATGGTGCTGTCCCCTTTGTGTTGGAACAACCGCTGGCAGGATAAGCGTAGGTACTCTGTCAGCAAGGCTCCTCCCGTGTAACCCTTGCAATACATAATCCCAGGTTCCTCGGTGTAAGCAGAAATACATAAGAAGAACGCAAAATGCATCCCTTTGTGGTAATAACATTTATTGGTAAAGAGTGTGAAATCGTGATTACAGTTGAATATCTACACATTTGTTGTGCGAAGCATTTCGCATAAATGGAAGATCGGTTGGTCACAAATACTTTGTTCCCCATTGGCGTGAGAGAAGTGTGCTTTAACCTTTTTACCAACACTACCTAATATAGGGTACCTTGCTTTTTTCAGAATCGCGTTGTAATTGGATTAGAAATGTGTTAAAGGTGGCGCCCGCAGAGGGCGTGACGGTAGCATCCTCTCTAACACTCAATGCTGGTGTTGCGACACAAGGATGTAAGTTACTAGATACACAGCATCCATCTATCTCCCTCCCTCTCAGTTTAGTACAGTGTGGATTAGTGTTTTTTGGATTTAATTTTTGTCCATTAAAGATAAAACGTGATAATTTTGCTGGCTGTTATAAATTTATTTTGACCATTATGTAATAAGAAGTTGGCCCATTGCGGATTTGACTGTAAACAACATTCTTGTCATTCTGCATGAATGAAAGGGATTGCCTCTGAAAAGCACCTTCTTTTTAGTTCTGGCAACACAAAAACAGAGGCATCGTTACCTGACGACGTTAATTTTGCTAAACATTCAAACGTTATTGCGCAGCCCTCAAGCCAAAACAAGCAGATTTTGCATAATGAATTAATTGCCGTCTAATGACTACCTCCTTAAATTGACGGAAAATTAATGCAATTTTCTTGGAAAGTCATCGATTTCTTCTGGGAAATAAACACATGAAATACAAGCCTTGTATCTTTATTGAACAGGTGATCCAAACGATGAAGAAATTATCACCGTCTCCAATTCACCAGATGTGAGTATTTCTCGCGTACAAAACCAGTAGTATCTTCCTGTCGGTAACAGCTTGTCCGCTTTGGAATTGGGCATGTTGGCTACCATAGGTGATACTTGTAAACTGGTAGGGTCGCATACGTTCCTTGTTTATTCTCCCAATTGTTTTCCCGAACAGTGGCAAATTTTGGAATAGTACCTGCTTAAGTCAGTAGAGTTTCTACTACTTGTTCTAGCTTGGGCAGGGAACAGCTTGTTTCCCCGCAAGAAGTGGAACAAGGAGAGCTAACTGTTTGTCATTTTGAAAAGGCACCCCAGGCTTTTTGAGCAGTAAAAGAGAATGTAGTGCTACATGATGTAACGTAAAGTTTTGGCTTCATAGCTTTAGCAGGGGGGATACAGGTTTGCGTGGGTTGTTTGTCCTTAGGAGTAGGTCCAACTGCCTTACCTTTGGGAAATTATCAAATCTGTTACTTCACCAAAACAAGTCTTGATCTCCAAGAACAAGCTGCTTGCTACTTCCGTGAAAGACACGTCTCTTTCTGCGCATGTCTGACCAATGTCATAACCCTAGATAACACAACACTCAAACTTTAACACATCCAAGTCCAAGAAATTGACCTGTTATCTTTCGTTAAGGTCGCTTTACGTTAGTTTATAACGTAGTGTCAAAAGTGTGGCATTACGTTATAAATCAACTTCATGACGCTAATTTCGAATAACTGTACTGCCGTTGAAGTTTATGAAAATGCGCTGTAAATGATACAATTTATTTTCACATCAGAGAGTACCTCCAATGCTGGACGGTCCGCTGGAAATAAAAGTGGGCGCCTGTTTCATGATGAAGATCGAAGTCAGTGAGGCTTCTGGATGTCCTTTAAAGTACAGCTGGAGAATCGAGAAACATCCTAATGAAAGTAAGTATACCAGGCCTCGACATAGTACTCTTCGCCCTGATCAAGCATCTTTTATTCAAACTGAACATCCGATTCCTTCCTTGTCGACAGATGTACATTAGGGGTAGATTCAGAACAGTTTAAAGCCTTTGAATGCAGCTTTCTTAAATGCTTCCCTGAAAATGCTATGAAAATTAAAGAAATTTAGGCCATTGGTTGGGGTGCATGCCTACGGTGCCCCTTTTAGATCCGAAAATGCACATTACCCCATTCTGCTCGGGGCGGCACTTCAGAAAGTACCTCGTGGCCTTAGATATTTAGACATTAGATATTTTTTTGCTATATTGATTGATTTCAGCGAGAAATTAGGGATGCATTACTGACCCTGTTAGACTTAACTTTTGTGAATTTGCGTCCCGTTTTGACAGCAGAATTTCCATGACAACGGATGCTTTTCCAAATCATTTTTGCCTACTTAGACAAATTTGCCTAAATTGGCAAATGAGATGATACTATTTTCAGTATTATTACTATTATTAGTGATTCGGAAGACTATTAATTTTAGGTTACATGACTAAATTTAGTACAATTAGAAGTAATTAATATAAGTTTTATCTTAAAAATTGTATTCACTTTGTTTCGTAATAAGACAAATTTGCTCAATTTGCCTAACCGGGCAAATTGGCCTAATTTACCTAGGCATGTGAAGTAATTAGGAAAAACCTCCTTTGTCTTTATTATTTGTGGTTGTACCTTAAGGTTCTGGATCATAACTTATATTTATCTCATGTTAATTCTTACTTCCAATTATGTTCTTTTTACTGGTCTCTTGTAACGGTTGTGTGAAGAGAAAGGTCTAAATTTCAACGAAATTCCTTCTTTTCACACAATATTTCTCTTGAGACAGACCAATTTCAATTTAATATAATGGGCTGCAGAGAATTATTTTCCTTAAAGACAAATGTTCTCTTCACAGGATTTCTCTTCAAGCAAATTTTACTGTATGTCTGTCACATTTCAGCAAAAACTCTTTCGGCCGACAAACAAGAAAAACTTGACCTCTTGAACGCTGTCTTAGGGCGAAAGCTTGGACCATCTGTATCGGATCAGCTAGATTCGGTAAGAGAGCTTGGAACTAATCTAAGTTTTTCTTAATTTGTATTTAACCTTATTTTGTCTAATTTGTATAATCTGTCTAATTAGATAGGATAACAATTTACCAAAATCTACCACTTTTTGATATAACATTGTGTTCTGTGCACGTCAATTAAAGCATTTAAGGTAAAACTACCATATTGTACTGTTTGAATGTACTGAATCTTTGTATCATTGCTAAAAATAGCACATTTCAATTCTGTCTAACTAGACAGATTAGACAAAATTAGACAAAATAAGGCTAGGTACGAATTAAGAAAAACCCTGGTATTTGATCTGGGCAGAAATTGCGCAGTAAACTGGGTGTAAATACATGTGGTGCAGACAGATTCCTTCAAGACGCATTGGGAAAAAACCTACTTTCCTTAAATTGTGGCTGCCGCTGAGAATAAAATATCATTTTAGAGTAACTTCACCACCCAGATGAAGATTAATAAAACTAATAAAAACTTTTTCAACTAATAATTTGAAAAAAGCAAACACAGACAAAAAAAATTACCTTTTTAGTATTTATAATTTACTGCAATGCAAAACTAAAAAATTATAAATAATACGTTATGAATACATACATTGTAGTTGGTTCCTGGCTTCATGTATCAGTGCACAGTGACTGGAAGGAACAGACTGGGAGAAACGGATGACCTCACAATCAGTGTTATCAAAGAAGAGGAGAAAAACGTATGTATCCCACAGTATCACTGGCAGTACCAATGGCAATGCAGTTATTCTTTAAATCTAAACTACAATTCGTTGGGTTACGTTGGAGAAAGCACCCGTGTGTTGAAAATTTAACAAGAGTCCCTGGTATTTTCAAACGTTGAAATTGCTTACTGCTTTAATGTTTACATCGAAGACAGCATTTAAGTTAGTTTGAAACAAAAAACCTTCAGTTAAAGCCTAACCGCTCGCTCCGCAAATAGTCATTAAAACGCCATAAAGAGTTAAAAACATGAAAGAATTTACAACAAAATAAAATTTGACCTTCAAAGAAGCAAGACCTTCAAATGAACTTGACATATATTTAGACCTTAACCGTGGTTAGTAGGCAGAAATATTAAAACAATCGAGACTTGCAAAGTCAACCCAAAATTTTGAAAAAATGACCTTCTAATAACCTTGCCCTAATTTACTATTCAGAAACACTAAAACATATGATATTGGCAGATATCAGTCAAAAATTGTACAAGTTTTATTACCATGACCTCGAACTTGACCCAATGACCTTGGTACTCAAACTTGACAGAGATTATATAGAGATGTACCACAATGAACTTTTAGGTCAAGTGGTTCAAAAGTGATCCACTGAAATGTCGGGGTGGGGGGGGGGAGAGGGTCACGGAGGTCTCCCCCTCCCGAAGGTATTAATATCGGGTCACACTAATAATTGTTTTCAAAAATATTTTGACAATTTTAGTATTGTTCAGCCATGTTAAAAGAAATCTTTTATGCATGGTTATTTCCTCGATTTGCTCGTTAGGTTCGAAATATCGTCATACGCATTTTCCTGAAATGTAAATCTTTCTATGATCACTTTTCATGACCGAAAAAAGCAGTCGCATATTCATAGGTTTCACTGCATGTGTTAATCTAAGTTGAGAGGTTTGATTTTAACAGTACGACATTGAGGCTGAGCTTAATGTGCATTATCCCGATGGAAAGAGGAGTATCGGCCCCTATGGGTACGCGGAGGTCGAGTTTGGTGTAGAGGTTCCGAGAACGGAAACGTGCGAAGGTGCCCCGAAACATTCTGTGCCATACGAAATAGAGGTAAGACCGCACTTGTCTGCCTGCCCCTACTGGGTCTGCCACCTAGCGGTCCACCATGTTGAAAAATAGACCTGATACTGCTTCCAATGATGCCAGTAACCAGGCAAAATGTCCGTGTCATCAATGCCTTGGAGAAAAGATTATCCTAACAATCGTCGGTCCAACAGACTGGCAGATGGCAGTAGGTGTTAGGCGTTCTTTCAGTGAAAGAAGGAAGATGTCGCTACTAGTCTAAGGCCGCACTAAATAAGGATAAAAAGGTCGTATGTCAGCTTATCTTTAAGTTGGCTGTGGTTAGAGCAGCATGGGCCACTTCCATTACGGATGGACACAGACTGTGTCTTGTATGCCTGAGGAGAATCTGACTCATAGAGAGACAGAGGAGAAAGTGACTGTATTTGGCTGTGGAAACTACATTTATTGTGGGTTTGTCTAGTGAATAAACAGTCTTAGCCCCAGAAGGACAAACAAATTTTTGAGGTGACTTAAAAGTCACAATTGAATGTTTTGGGGTATCCTTTAAAAGGGGTTCTCACCAATAAATTCATGACGCAACATCCCTTTTGTTGAAATTGAGGTCAGAGGCACCTTGTAGGTGCATTTTCCAAGAGAACTTTTGGTATGTTAACTACTCATACAGGTCTATTTATTTTCTGTCAATTATTGGTTTGATAAAAATAAGTTTAGACTTGCCCCTATTTACTGAATAGCTTTTTTAATTTTTTGCCCAGTGTTGTGAGAGGAAAATTAAACTTGAATATTAAAAATTGAAACTCCATACAGACCAATGTTAATGGTCTCTCTTTATCCTGTGATTACTCAGAATCTATCCCTACTTGAGCCTTAATCTTCTCAATTTACTTTGTTACTATTTTATGCCACATATTGGTATAATACTCGTCTAAATCCTGCATGGGTTTCTTTTCACCTTAAACCATGAAGCATCGTAGATTTGGTATCTAACTGTATTCTTTTCTGTTGTAGGTGACGTGTAGTGTTACCAGTAAAAATCACTGGGGGGAGTCGGTAAAGTATCTAAACATTATGAACGGTGTCCAGAGCGGGATGATAGGAACTGCACTGGAGTTTGATTGCAGAAACTGGGACGGATGTGAGGGAGGATCAAGCCACTTCATAACCTGCACCGGTATAATTGATTCCCTTGAATTCAAATACCCTGTCCTTTTAACAGTTAAAATGTTAGGCCCTGGGACCACATGTGAGGGATTTGTCATTGTGAAGGGATTGTCTCCACTTTGTGCGAGATTTGTTATGTTTTTTTCTCCATTGATACCAATTTTAAAGTTTTGGGCATATTTTAGAACTTTGAAATGCCCAAATCTCAGCATCTAGAAGGAGTTTTGCGATTAGATTAAGTTTAACTGCATCCTTAACAGTTCTTGATCCAGTTAAGCTAATTTTTATTTCAAAGTTCCAGCAACCAATGAAACAGGCATATAAACGGTTAATGTATACTTAATGGAAAGATAAAGCATGGTTTAACTGGATCTGGATTTATTCATGCTCCACCTAAACTGTATTTAAAGAAACTCTGGTGGAGCCCCTCCCCACCCCACACACACCTGAAGTGCCACGCCCACATTCACATACATGCACATTTGTAACCACACACACATTTCTTATATTACCTAGGTCAGCAAACTATATTTATAAAGTGTCTGAAGTTTGAAGTTAGAAGCACCAGTACGGAATACTCCGTTATTATCAGTAAAGGGTTAAATTAAAGATCCGACGATTTCCTCCCCCGGGCCCGCCAATACTGATTGCTACACGGTTTCTCACGTATTTTACCAGGAAGCACAGGCATGTCCACGGGGGAAATGATTCCGAAGACTGTCACGGGTACTGTGGAAATCAGGAAAAGAGATCCCGAGCCAACTGTAGATCTGAGCAAGTCTTTCATCAAGCCGGGTGAAACCGTCACTGCGAAGTGTTGTGCGAAGTTCACCATAGCGGGAGATACAATGTCGTGCGAGATTGAAGTAAGTAAACAAAACACTTTTTTAATCATTACACTTTCAGAAAATGTGCAAAACTTAGCGTAAAAGACTACTTAACGAGTCCGTGGATTTTGATTTAATTTCTTTCTTTCTTTCTTTCTTTCTTTCTTTCTTTGTTTTTTTGGAAAATCACAAGAACACACCTGGCCTCTTAGAATGTGCAATTTCAACAGAATATGGCGGTTAAAACAAAGCTATTTGTAACTCTAAATAACCAATGGGAAAGTCTCTAGACTGTCACGTGACTGCATATGCAGGTGCAGGGTAGGAAGCCTGCAGCTCCTCTGCAGTACACGGAATTCGTATCAGAAGTTGAACAATAGCGCATCAAAAGCACAGAGTGAAATTCTTTCGTTCTCTCCTTTGTTCTCTTCGTTTCCAAAATGATACGATTTGTGTGTACTGTTTCAATTAAAAATCTTAGCTCAAATTTAGTTTACATTGAATTTGATAACAATGAAAAGTACGAAACATGATCTTTTTACTTTTGCTGTTCAGAGGATGAAATGGTTAAGGCTCTTCATTTTGAGAACAATAGGTCATTTGTCAGAGTCAAAGACACAGCATGGAGCTGTTTGAATAATTTTGTGCGGAACTCTATCAAAATGTACAACGGGATATTCTGCTGTTTCATAACAAAGTAATATTTTAAAAATTAGTTTCATTAGACTGATTAATAAAGCCATCTAGAGAAACCTCTAGTGTAGCTGCTCACACAACATCAACCATTATCCGATAACAATTGTTGTGCAAACAATTACCCAATTATCTCGTTATCGAGACTGTCTGATTAAAGGATCGAATACAATTACAGGTTCTGTAAGGAAATGTCAAAGCCTCAATAGGTTGTGTACTGAGCTGATGATTTCATGCAGCTTTAAAATTTCTATCAATATGTGAACAAAGCAATTGTTTCTAAACTGAATGAGTTTATTTTGGTAATGTATAAGCTCACAAGGCAGGAAGCAGGAGCCAATCAGAGATTTTATGAACATCAGTGTAATATTCTCCGAGTACGCACCGCGGAATCTTTACTAAATCTTAAGACGTTCTAGTCAACTTAGTCAAAGTAGACCAAACAACTGTGTAATGCCATGGCTTTTCATATTTTTATTATGTCAAGTATATTAATCAGTAGATCTGTACATCATAGAATCCAACAATAGGCATCAACCCTGAGACTGGGTTTGCATTCCCTTATATACTCTCAGACAACAACTGTTCATTGGTTAGGTGATCTGGGAACTCCCTCAACGTCATTGAGGAGAATTCCTCACAACAACCGTGGTTATATTACATCAGAATTTTACGCCCAATTGTGACTAATCGTGTTATTCTTAATATTGTTTAATAATGGAGTGACTTCTAAGTGCATCCAGCCAGGAGCAAAGGGTTAGTTGGCAAACATAATTCTGTCGTCAAATTCTTTTGTCCGTGCGCTGAGCTGAAACAGATCACTATCAAAAGTTAAGTGCCCCACAACAATTGAATTGAATGAGCTCAGCATGAAATTCAATTGTCGCGCTGTGCTAAACTTTTAATAGTAATTTCATGTTCTGCAGATGATGAAATTCCTTTCAGCATGGAATTATTTTTTGCTCTTTTTTCCTCCACACATTTACAAATTGATAGGAATTACAGGAGCTGTGCTAAAGTACAATACATTTCCGCCGCCACACAGTTCTGGCAGCACCTGACGGGCACAAAGTATTATTCATCCAATTGTACAACTAACAAAACAGGTCAACTCCGTCACTCAGAATCGTATATTTTTCTGTACATTTTCTCTTTGTCAATGTTGATGATTCGTCTGATTTCTCCCGGATGTAAGTCATTACACCCTGTCGTTCCTAAATTGTACTGTCCCAGCTTTCTACTCTCTCCCTAATTTCCCAAAAGAGACTTTTGCCCTCAAAATTGCAACTGATGAAAGTGTTTCCGCTGAGAGGCAATTTGTATCTCAGATATAAAATCAATGATCTTCCATCTACTCAGATGATCATATATCAATCTAAGTAGAAGGTTAGAAACGGTATCCGCTCATTGCATGGAACACTCATTAAAGTATCAAAATAGGTTGTGTTTTAAACTTGCCGCAACATATATTTAACATGAAATTACAACTAAAAGTTTAGGGCCCTGCAACTATTGAATTTCATGATGAGCTCTTTCAATTCAATTGTTGTGGGGCGCTAAATTTTTGATAGTAATTTTATGATCTCACTTTGCTTCCTGCTGGATATTTACTGACAAATCATGTAATTCCTATTAGTTTTGGTACAATAAAAAGTTAATCAAAAGCATAATGTTCTTGACAAAAAATTAAGCAGCTGTTGAAGTTGTCCATGGAAGTTCAGGTCTCTCACAGCCATCTTGTTTACATACTAAAATGCTCTGTAGTTCTCTAATTTCAACCAATTTGAGAAAAAAACATTGACAAAAATGGTTCTATTTGTCTTTGAAGGATAAAGTATTCTTTAATTTTTAGGTATCTGACTCTGGCACATTCTTCCATAAGATCCATTCCACGTCTTTATCACTCTCATGGCACAAAGACATTACACCCAGTTTGTGGCATGTTCAATACGTGTAGTGAGATTGTGGGGACGTGAGTAAGTCTTGTGCAGGAGACTTAAATCAAGGGTAAGACGTCAATAGCTCGGTTGGCGAGAAGAAAATCAGTATCCTTAAAAATCAACTCTTGAATCAACCATCCCGTAAAGGCACATTCAGCCTACGTTTCAGAGGAGACAAGAGTTTAGTAGATGATAAGGATACACAGACTGTTGTGATATTTGCCAATTTAGTAAAGAAAACCTATTTATGCAATCGTTCATAATTTTGGGAGGGTTAAAAACTTCAGCTATTGCATTTACATCTTTCATGAAGTCTTTCTACGCTTAACTTAGAATGTGTGTACATTTATGCACGTTGTATACAAATTATAAGATACTGTTTTGCTGCTTTAATGTTTAGATTAAATTATAAGTTGCAAAATCAAGTGAAAAAGTCAAGTGATCAGCTATTGCCAAACATGTTCAGTTATCCGTGCATGCAGTTCATATTGTCTTGTAGTCACCCATTTATCATCAAACCACCTGTCAATAGAGAACACCCAGTGTATTTCTTTTTGAAGGAGCGTGGTCCTAATATCTGTCGCAAATCGAGAATCCTCATTGATGGCCTATGGAGAGGGCGGCATCTTCTAGTGCGAAATCCCCATTGAGTGACAAATATGTTGGGTGTTTTGTAACGTTTAATTGTTTAATATTAAGCCGATTGTATTGTACCCGACTAGTCCAATTTGCCCAGTTAGACTGACAGACCAATACATTTATACTATCACTAAAAAGAAACCAATAACATCGGCTACAAAGAGACTCATGAGAGGATATTGCCCTAATTTTATTTCATAGTTTATGGTGTGAGTTTATAGGAGCCTCATAGTCCTAAAAGCCTATTTCAAGTCAGCCTGAAATGGAAATGGAAAAAAGCCTAATGTTTTACTAATGTTCTATATTCGACTGTTCTATTAGTCAGATTAGCCTAATTAAGGAAAGAAAAACTCGCTGACACGATTAAATAAGAATTTGTAATACCTGTCATTCTTTTAAAAGAATTTACAACCAAATGCAACTACAGAATTGTTTCTCTCGTTATGTTACTGAGTTTACTCAGTGATAAGAGAAAGCTGTAACTGTTTAACATTTTAGGAAACCCGTGGGACCTGGAAATAATAGAAATTCACATTGCACTTGTGTTCGTGAGAAAAGAACCACATAGGGCCACGCCAATTCAGCACAGGAAATTTTCTTGAAAGTTTTAAAGCATGGAATGAGTACACGGCAACTGAGTGAGTCGCTAGTGTATCATACATTTTGCCTCTATTTAATCGTATGTGCAGGACGTTCCAAAGTGGCGTTAGGGCGTTACAAAGTGATAAAATATGCCCGAAACTTTACCATTGGTGTCAATGGGGAGAATTAGCAGATGAATCACAAAAATAGCGAATCAATCAGGAATCCATCAAAATACCCAATCTGTCACGGGGCGATCCGAGGGCCTGATTACGTGTATTTTTTTATGTGGAGTTTATGACCTTCACACCAAGTTTTGTTTGTTTACATTTCCTTTCCCTTTGGCTGATACTAGTTCATTCCAATTCACTCTCATTCAGTCTCTGCAATAGTTGGTTATTAAAACTGCAATCTTGTTGTGACACGTGTGAAATCTGACAGTAGGACAAGGTCAAGTATGTAAACATCGAAAATAAGGTCATCAAATGCCTGACATCCATGCTGGAGGAAACTAAAAGTCCAGCTCTCCTATGAAGGTATTAGTTATGTGTGTATGCTCAGTGAACAGAACTGCATCCCACTGTCAAAAACATTAGTATTGAACGTGGCTCTATGATGCACAATTTCAGGATTCTCACAGTAATTTTACAACAGTTTTGTGTTATAACAAGCAAAAAGAACTTGCATATCACATAAATTTTCTGCAATGCATTTCTTCCGGTGATCCAAAGATCTATTTAGTTTCAAGAGAATTATTTAGCAGAGACAACTTACTGAATATTTGCTGAGAGGTAATTGCATGTGCTTTGTTGATTGCACGGTTCAGTAATTAGAGGCACTCAGAAACGTAATCACATCAATCTTGTTTCTCGCAATCTAATCATTACTTCGTGCGTACACCACTGTAACATGATACAAACTCGTTATCTTTTCACATAGTTTTAAGATAAAGGAAACAGAAAAAAATTCTTCTGCCAACATTCCATGTCCGCGGAAATGGTTGGATGTTTGATCCAGTTGGGGATTACTCACTAAATACACGCTAACTCGAATATGTTTCTGCAAGCGTGTTAAATTAAGTTTGACTAAAGTTAGCCATCTGAACAGTTTGATTGCTTTTTCACATGAAGATCAGAGGATGAAATGTCTGGTTTAGGTTCTTCATTTTGGAAACAACAGGTGTTTTTGTCTCAGTAAAAGACACAGGATTGAATTCCATTGACATCCATTTCAGGAGCTGTCTTCATTTTGAAGGGTAAGAGAAAGAGAATGTAAATCTTTCATCCGTGATAAAATCATTAAAAAAATTAGAAAAAATCATGAAACATTAGTTTATAAGATGAAGAAATCTTTATAAGTGAAAAATATGACTGCGTGAACTAAGAACAAAGAATTCTGCTGCATGGTGACGGAACGAATAATAACTCCAAGTTTATTTCCAGTCAGGTGTTACCTTGACTTACGCAAAACAGAAAAGTCCACTTCAGGAAACAACCACAGCCATAAAATCGCGTTTACTTTCTTCACTCTTACAAAAAGCTGTTATTAATTAACGCTAAAACAGCAACACCCATTTAGACCCTTTTTTTAAAGTTTAAATAATGCTTTCAAAAAAGCTTTCTAATCAAAGCTGGGCTCCACCATCCTTTTCTTTTTAAAGTTGCGAAAAACACATGATAAAATCGAAAGAGTTTCAATCGGGAAACGATAATAATGTTCAATTGGTGGGACATCATTGAAAATTCGAATAAACGAATAAAAGCGGATAAACGCTTTTGGTGGAGCACGGCCTTTACACTTTGTTTCCGAATTAGGGTCATGTTTTTGCTGCTAAAATCAGATTCAATGGAAGAATTTCATCCTACAGTTATCAATTGAGACAAAATGTTGCATAGAAATGCAAATGTGATTCTCTGGCATATTTTGAGAATTTCTGGCAATTTAAACATTTTCGAAATGCATTTGAGACATACACTTTACACATGGCAGTCTGGACTTTGGTAGCAAATTGATAGGAGACCAAATTCATTTGAAAAGTGGTATAATCCATCATTCTGTCGACACCTTATAATAAAAAATCAATGAATACTTTATGGTAAATTTCACAACAGATTTGACTTCCATGGTGAAAGTGAAAATAACGTTTCTTCTGTTGGAAAATCAGGAATGACATTGCCAAGTGGAACATTTTAGTACTCTTACAATTTTTATGTATTTTTTACTCGTTCTATTGGGAATGTAGTCAGACATATCATCATTCTTTCTGCGAGATTCCATTCATTAATAAATCGCGTGTATTTTAGTTAAAATTATTCCGCCATCATGGGTAATAATAAATTACAGCTCCTGAAATTCCTATCATTTTGGAAAGTTACGGAACAAAAGAGAGAAAAAAAGAATTTCATGCTGTGCGCTGACGCGAAGATACCAATAGGCCAGTCCATAAATCTTGATGTTCAATGTTCAGTCATCTTCAGTGTTGTAATGTTTATTTTTGTCCACATGTTCCCACTTGTTTGAATTAAGATGTTGTGGAATTTCTCCTGGATTGTGTAGTAACTGTGTTAACGGCTAATTTATAATCCCTTCAAATGTGGAATTGCTTAAGCTTTTCTATTTTTTGTAGACGTCATAGAATGAAATAATTTAAATCTCTTCAGTTCCTGAAATGTCTATCATTTTGGGAAATTGAAAGAATTTCACGCTGTGCTCATGCGTGAAATTTTATTGTTCTAAACCTGATAGGATTTAGGATCAAGAAATCATCGTAGAGCCCTTATCAAAAACATTAGCTCAGCATGAAATTCAATTGCTGTTAAAGTTTTGATGTCACGATATAATATTACATTTTCCTTAATAAATATAAATATCCAGATCATTAAATAACTGTCAAAAATTTAAGGTCCCCCAACAATTGAATTTCACGCTGGGTTATTGACACTCTATTGAAATAAAATTGATATAAATTTAATGGTCAGCTGGCACTCTTGAATCAATAGATTTCACACAGTTTTATGCTCATCAATTGTATACATAAGGTTATACTTAAGGAGGCTTCGCTAAAGTGCCGTGTTAAACTTCTGATACAAATTCCATGTACTGTTGAACGATTCCCAAAATTTAAGCTCTTGAAAACTTGATAAATTGGGCAACGTTTGAGAACAAAGGAATTTAACGCTGTGATACTGGTGTGTATGAAAGTTATTGACATGTTAAAAGATGTTAATTGAATACTACTGTTTCAATACTGATCACAATTGCTGATTCACAAGGTTTTCTTACTTAATTTGCCTTACAAGAGAATGCACACTATTATTGGTTAATAAAAGCCTATATCAAGTATGAAAATGTCTGGTGGTGCCCTTTTTCAAACCGCTAAAAGCGTCATATTTGTCATATTTACAGCACTGCATCATCACCAGTACTTTATGGACAATCTTAATGCACATCGCATACCTCAAAATCTTTATCTTTTCCTGTCTAAATACGCAAACTAATTAGAAAACGGAATAGGCAAAAGAGGGTGAATTTATGCTGTTACTCATAAATAACCAGTGTCATAGTGACTTAAAATGACGATGATAATTGCTAAGTTTACATTAAATTAATAAGATTCCTCTCGGACGTATTGTCTGTATTTCTAGGGGAATTCATGTCAATCCGATAGATGTATTACTTGCGTGAAGTAAGTACTTTTCGACAGTATCACACTGTCCTCATCAGCTTCAATGA
>JBCAUI010132981.1:0-18271 GCA_038406195.1 Haplosyllis anthogorgicola
TGATCTATTATCAATCTCAAACAAGTACACAATTCAGCGTACTTAAATAATTTGTGATACTGTGCCAAACTTGCGTTGGTCTGTCATGTGTGATACACCAATGCCATTGTATAGTTGCTTTTATTAGGTATGAATTAACAAAACTGTTCAACAGATGAAATGCCCAGTTTTGGTCAATTCTCGCATGTAGCCTTTGATCTCCAGTTTCACAAATAGTAAGGCTTTTTTAAAATTATTTGGATTTTATAGACTATCTGGATTTTCAAAGTGCGGCGATCGGCAAAATAAAATTAAAATTAAACTTGTCCCTTAAAGAGCCAAACTGTTCATTATTATAATTAAATTGAGATTTTCGCCAATGGACCTCTGGCTGATCATGTATTTCAGCTGCCAAATAAGTTTTTGATTTATTTTGAAATCCCGATTTTGAAGTGCGGTGGGAAATGTAATCCAAACAATTAAATAAAAATGTCTAATCAAACGCAATAGAAATTACTAAAAATTGAAACTCTGTGATAACTTTAATGATGTTCAGACGGACAGACAGACACGAACGAAAATATCATTTTTCAGCATACACGATTGATAACTTGGTTTATACAGACAACATCTTTTTTAAAGTTGTTTTTACCAAAACTTCTTGTCACTTGTTAGGAAAGTTATGTAGCCATATGTTGGAAAATATGACTCACCATATTAGGTGACTATCATTTTCACAGTCAGCTATTTAGGTTGAACGTCATGAACGGAGAAAGTTAAGTTAAAACGTCCATGCTTACAAGGAGGAACAATATTGATAACACTGAATAATAACAGATAAGAAAACCAATATAAGAGCATTGATCACGAACAGTTTCTTCATAAGGACTCAGGCATTTAAAGTGTTTTGTCTTGAATGGTTAGTTCGGAATAAAATAACTTAGGTAAACAAGGTAGAAAATAACCTACATATGCTGCTTGTAAGATTTTTTGATTTATTAACACATGACTGTAAAACTGACGTACATGCTTGTAGAAATAATACCAGAAAATCTTTGATAACGTTGTATTGACATACACATGTGCCATGCTAAATTGAAATATTACTAACTCAAGATTCAGACTTATTAACTGTGATACGAAAGAGTTAAATATTCTATTGCTTGTGTTGCCTAGCAACAACAACTTTACCTGAAATGGACAGCAAATACTCGTGGTATTATCGCTTTTAGCTGCTACAGAATTATTTGATAAGAAGGGAAAGTGCGATTACTTCTCCTTGTTTAGGGATTTTAATTAATCCCAGATGTGAAGACAATTTAATTTCATGCATTTCTGCACGCTTGTACGTCCATGTTTGTGTCGGTATACAGGAACACTATTCACATCAACAGCTCAGTGGGAAATTCCTTTGTTTCACTGCGCTCCCAATTAAATTTTCTGTCTAGCTCCTGAAATTCCTATCATTTTGGAAAGTTTTTAAACAAAAGAGAGACTAAAAGAATTCCATGCTGTGCTTTTGATGTGCTCTTGTCCCCAGACTGATAGGAATTCACCCTGTAAGCTCCTCTATGATTAATTACATTTCCTCAAATCATACGTGCACTGTTACACCTTCTTTTACAGCAAATTATCAAAGCAGTAGTCAACATAAGGGGCAACCAAGATACCATGGCAAGCAACATACCTTTTAACCCAATGGCAAATGCTGTGATAATAGAGAAAGTAAGTCATGTGGTACAAATTCAACCTCCCTCCACATTTATGGACTGTGAAACAATTCCACAGTTGGCTTACAGTGTCTTAATGAAACAAAGCAAGTTGTGTACAAGGATGCTGTGACAGCACTGGAGGATATAATAACACCGAAGAGGAGAAGCGCAAGTGATATTGATACACTGGATGTCAAGTTAAGAATGGAAACATTTTTGGACAATATGCTGACAGAACTGAAAGAGCTGAAAAGTCAGGGTATAACATTTGAAGGCGGAGATGCATGCCCAAGTTACGAGGCCTCTGTTGTGGCGAATACCCCCTCACCAAGTTTAGAACAAACAGCAGAAAGAGAGACAGACATTAGCGAACGAGAAGGTGAAAGAGTAACATTTTATATCGACACAACAGGAACTACCGAACAATCGTTGTTTGGAGCCACAGGAAGAAGTTCAGATAACGGAAACAATGTAACAAGTGGCCAACCATTTAATGCTGGAAGTACTGGCAGTGAACCAGGAACAACTGATGACCAGTTACCAAGTTATGACGAAGTTATGACAGGAAACAAATTCCGAACAATAAGTTTCTTCTAACTTGTTTCAAATTAACCTTTTTTGGCAGATGCGGAGAATAAAATGTCCGTTCGTGGCTCTTCATTTTGGGAACAAAAGGTGCATGTGTTAAGGATGGAATGAGATTCTCACAAAATGAGATTCACTTCAGGAACTAATGAACATTCCTGTATGAGACGTCTTTTTTTTTACTTGATAGCCCTGAAGGTTTAACACTGCGGCTAGCTAGTGCTTGTGAAAGTGCAATGTCTGTTCACGGCTTTACATTTTGGAAACAATTGGTACTTTTATTCAAACTGAAATCAATTTCAGGAGTTGTTTAGATGAATAGAAAGATTGGTTTTATGGATATTCTTTGAAGGAACATTTGATCCGTAATGTAATTAAATTATACATGTATACATGTCCATTGCATCGATTGCCTGGGACATTACATATGTCAAGGATCGGGATCGCCCGATACGACTTGGAGAAAACACGTGTGTATTATGTAGAATTATTATTGAGTATTGTTTGTGTATGTAACAAATAAAATATAATGAATTAAGCACATTTTATAGTTTTGTTAATATTTGTTTATTAGTTGATGAATTAATTTTCGAGATGCAATATGTAAACTTTATCACTTTTTCAATTTCAATTGAAAACCTTTATTATATTACTGGATGCAAGTTGAGAATAGACCATTGGTTATGTTGCCAAACAGTGAGCTATGTACATGCATTTTCCATGTCTTTTTCGTAGCGGCTTGCTGAACTGCAAGTGTCGGTTACTGCGCATCAGTTTCGCTCGTGTCCACCATGATGCGCCTGCAGCACCCGAGGGGACATAAATCGAATGTATAGTTTGCAAGGATTAATTGTTAAACACTGTGTTTCTGTCCAGAGGTAATCACTTACTTCGACGTAGTGTATTTTTGGAGTAATTATAAATGTAAGATATAAATAACTGAGGATAAGAACATAGTTATGTTTTTGCACTCCTCATTTGACAATTTGACAATTTCTGGTGAACCTCAATCACAAAATTTACACAAGATATTCTTCTGAATTTGGATCCCATTCTTCTACAGGAATGTAGGAGGATCTATGTTTTACGTAATTAGTATCGTCACCATTAAGTTTTGCCTTTGATTTCATTGTTACATTGTTATTATTTATTTCCTTTCCATCTTGCCCAGTTTTCTCACTGGAATCTTTCTTTCTTCTCTCCTTGATATCCCGCTCTTTTGAATCTTTCTGCACACTCTTTCTGGATTTACTTTCATTCTTTCTAGGTTTTTCTCGATGAACATCGCCATTGACATACATTTCTCTTTCATCATTCTTTTCATCATGATCAACTTTTTCTCTTTTACTTCTTTTCTTTCTGCTTCCGTCCTTCTCTTTGCTCCTCTCATGTTCTCTGCTTACATCTCCATTTTCTTTAACACTTTCGTGGTGCTTTGATCTCCTCTTCTCATCCCTTGCAGCCTTTTCATGATCTCTCTTTTTCTTACTCTTTCTTTTCTTCTTCCGTTCTACATCTTCGTTATCTTCTTCCAAAACTTGTTGCTGAATCTGCAACTGTTTCATACTATCTATTATTTTAACTTCTTTCTCTGCCTTTCTCGATAGCCTTCGTTTTGTGTCATAATCCTCTCCCT
Organism: Haplosyllis anthogorgicola; assembly: GCA_038406195.1. Lineage (NCBI taxonomy): Eukaryota > Metazoa > Annelida > Polychaeta > Phyllodocida > Syllidae > Haplosyllis > Haplosyllis anthogorgicola. Next base: position 3,913 of record JBCAUI010132981.1, read on the forward strand.
TGAGTTTCATTTCAATAAATCTCTCTGTCCGCAATCTTAAATCCAGACTGTTCAAGTTCTTATCTTCCACCTTTTTTAATCCGGCTATCACTTCCAGAGCTTCATATAGTTCCCTATGTTTCCAATGGATATTGACATCAAAGAAACGAACGAGTTCCAGAGCCAGAGAGTTCACAGTAGTACAACTCTGTGTCAAATCCGACCATCTGACAGGAAGCTCTTTATCCACTTGCTCCATGAGCATCGCATTAGCCAACGGCAGAAATACGTCCATGTTGGATAGGGTCACTGAAAAAGTAATATTTAGTTTACAATTGACAAGACAACTAAAAGTGGCGATTGTACATTTGTTATCAGTGATACCTCTGGAACGAAAATGTTTTCATTTGCGAAAAACAATTGTGTCTTACTTAAATATATAATGTTGTAGGTTGTCACAGATGATACGCCAAACTTTATCCCTTCATTGAGAATTTGTAGGCGCCATGGTTATCAGTTAAATTCATAGATCTACAATTTGGTAAATTAAAATGACCTTCGAGATTTATTGCTCCATTTTAAATTTCTTACATTTAATTTCCAAAATTTGAATACATGATCGTGTGCGTTTGAAATAAGTAACCTTTATATGAGTAATCCTAGTCAAACTTTTTGCGAAAATACTGGTTAAAAATGTTACTTGCCTTGTTTTATTCAGTTGTCTCAAATGCTGACAACGATAATCTGATGTTGAAAATAGCAAGTCAGTCCTACATAATTCCTTTATTTTACCAATGTTAGTTTTTTGCCCACGATCTGATTCTTAATAGGCTCTTGTTCTGATCCAAATATGTTAAGATGTTTTCGTTATCTCTTTATGAATTCACTTATCAAAGTTTTAAAGTAAATATAAACGAACCTTTATTTATTTTGTTTCTACGTTATAGTTAATAAGTGGACTATCAGAACACAGGTCCAAAGACAATGGATCATTTGAGTAAACAATATTTTTTTAGTAAAATAAATGTTTTGGGAGTACTCGATCATCCAAGAAACTGTTCAACTGAAATCATGTCACTTAATTTGATGAACAAGAAGAAATGCCTACTATTTCTCTTCATTAGAGAAACTAAAAAAAAGTAAATGACACAGTGTGAAGTTCAGTTTTTCTAAACTGAAATTTTAAGACTGAACTGACACTTCAGAAATTGAATGCGTAATAACTATTCTATTTCGTACTTCGAGTAGAAAAAAAAACAACAATTCGTCATGGAACAAAATTTTTAGACCTACTTTATACTGTATAAAATCAACAGCGCCCTTTAAAATTCCAAAAGAAAATAATAGTTGACGTCACAATTTGTCGATGAATCATTTTACTTCTGTCATTCGAAATATTTAGTTTATATATGAAATTTAACAGATTTTGTCCCATGATGTCGACTTCATTAATCTTACTCGTGCCCAATACGAGTGGTGAGTGGTATGTATTTAAAAGCCATCTTAAAGACAGATAAGAAAAATCATATTTATTAAAACTATCAAGAACAGAAGAAAGAGTGCAATAGAACCTGCTTTAATAAGCCACTGCTTTGTGAGGCCACCTGGCATTTATGACCAACATGTATGGTTTTTTTGAATATTTTATAGATAAATCATTAGAATCATCGCTGCTTTGTGAGGCCACCTGTCATTTACGGCCAATTTACATTATGAGTAAGGAAAGCAGGTTCTACCAAAGAGTATTCAATGTGCAAATGCACTACGCGTAGTACATGATATACTGAGATTTGCCCAACATCTCTACTGGCAGCATCGGAAGTGGAACTCGGATCGCTTGCTTCAAAGCGAAATTCGCTCTCAAAATTCGACACTCGACAGTTAAGAGTGGATGAAGTTTACCCCTCTATACGATGCCTGTAGACAGCGATTAATGCACAATCTTTGCGAAATAAGAAGCATATTTTTCTCTATTGCCTTACCGCTATCACTTACCACTGACATGAAGATAGTTTTTCAAAATACCTTTTCTCATAAATGCAACTTCACATGAAATAGGAAGATGAATATATTAATTCGAAATGTACTTGATAAAATTATTGATACCACAGATACAAGTTATTGATATTATTGAACAGTTATAGAGGCATTTTAAGAATCCCCACAAGTCTATTCTAACCACACTTCAAAGGTTGTGATGCAGTAGACATCGTTTCACTCGTTTATCCCTTTTATCGAACTTGTTTCTTACAGATACACATACATCGAGTCATCGGCCTTTTTCCATGACTCCCTTGGAGTTTGAGCCCATTAGGTGCACTGTATTTATTTTTTAAGATTCCCAATGTTGTAAATATCGCCCGGGCAACTCTTTTGACATCGCATATTGAATTATATATGTCTGTTTATCAAATCTCGCACAAAAGAATCAACATTTTGTCAAGGACAACTGAGCGTATTTATTTCAACAATAGTTCTTTGTACAAATAACGTACATACAAATATAAACATATTCTTAACTGTCAAATCTATATGTAGTTTACTGGAACATTTATGGTCACAAATTTGATGCGGTTCTAAGTGAAATAAATATCGGATTTGCTGCTTATATTTGCGATACATAAAAGTTCTATTCGTTGTCGTGTCGGCCATGTGTAGACCATCCAACACTCAGAATTCTACGAATAATATGTCTGTAAATTTAGTCGTTCACTGCTTTCAAAAAATATGAATGGTCGGCACTCTTAAAACTGTTGACTGGATAGCAGCGTTACACAAATTCCACCAAATAGGGGACTTTAACATATTTACATAAAATATTATCAGATGTATTAACATGCGGTATATAAAATAGCACCTTTACCATTTTCTTTGAGTATTCATCAACTACAATGTGCAATCTTAAATTAAACATAATCAAAGTATCTTAAGATATTTTCTTAAGATATTGCAATCAATATTAATTAAGGCATATTCAGCATTCATTCTAGAAAGTCAGAACTTTGGTATCATTTAAATATTCAGTAATAACGGAAAGTTCGTTAATGAAAAGGAATCCAATTTACCGTCATCATCACAAACGACACTTTAAACAATATAATAATGTTAGTATGATCGTCAGAATATAACACTAACGGTTCCACAATGTGCATTGCAAGAAATCACGTTGTAACTCAACTTTCATACATAAATTTATGGTCACTAAATAAGGCACGTATAAATGTACTACTAATCCCTTGTGGCATATTCTTTGAATACGTTGTTAACAAAAATTATCTCGTGCTTTTAAGATGAAACAAAACTTTACAGTTGTCAAAAATAGTGCCTTATTCCAACATGCCTGGAAGATGGAATTAGGGCAATTACAGTCGAACCCCTTTTGGGCGGACCCCGGTTTGCAAGGACACCATGCCATTCGCGGACAGTTAAGCTCAGAATTTACCTAAATCTAATATAATTCATGGACACCAAGCCATGCACGGTCCCTGGACACCTAGTTGAAACAAATTGGCAAACATTGACCCCTAAATATTGACCAAAAATTTTATGTTGGAGTATGATTATACATAATTTCCAGTGTCTACACCTGTACTTACGCCTTATCTGTAACAAGTAGAAGTTAATTAAAATGATGCGTTTATGTTTGATTTATGTTATTTATAAATATACATGATTAAATGTTTGACATGGTGTACTTCAATCACATTTAATTATTGAGTACTATGGAAAAAACATAAAAACATAAAACCCCTATTGCAAGGACACCATGCCATTCCCGGGCATTTGAGCCAAAAATCCTAAGTGTCCTTGCAAAAGGGGTTCAACTGTACTCAAAAATTACGTTGCCAATGTACATGATTAACGTGGTCTTGATTTAACATGGATCAGTGCAAATGTTTTGTAGGAGATGAATCTGCAAGTTCTGGTTTTCGTACTTGTAACTTGTATTCCAGCCGTTTCGAAGTAAATCTGAAAGAAGAGCATATGAATATGATTTCATTAGTTTTACTGTTTCCACTGGTCTTACTTTTCTGAACCTAAAAATCGTCCTGTTTAAAAGTTTCCTTTCTTTCAAAAAATATATTTTACATGTAAGCCAAGTTCGCTTAATCTAGATTTGATCAGTTAACCATTATGCAATAAGTTATTTATGTTTTTCCTTCATCTTAACGTTAAGTCCTGCCTCCAGCCCAGCCTGTGTCCTTTGTCACATAATTGATCTAATCTAAATACTTCTATTACATGTTTCATGAATCTAAACTCACCTTGAAGTCGTGTTGTCAAACAGCAGTGTGTAAAGTCCAGCTTTTCTTGCGAACAGTTCACCCTGCACGGCCTGCTTGTGCGAGTTACACGCAGTTCGAGGTATCAGCTCTTCCACTTGGGTTGTGTCTACATACATGTTCTCTCTGTAATTTACGCTGAAATGTATTCCCTGAAAGAAAAAGAAAGATATTTGAAATACATCTAATTTATTCAGGATCTTGAACAAATCTTGACAGAAGTCAGACCATAAATTTAATTGTTGGAATTTAGATAACTACATCTACCTCATACACAATTAACAACTCACGACACAGTGGTATGTTTTTTTGAGGTGTGCATGACAAACACTGTAGTGAGTCGAATATGAATCCAGATTAAATCTTGATGTAAACATAAGCTGTTTCAATATTTGCAAATAATAACAACAACACCCTCTAATATGTAATTAATAATAGTCACTTGGCATCTGAAAAATGAACACCATACCTTGGGCTCGGTCGAGAACTCCCAGCTGAGTACCACACCAGGAGAATCCATATTAACGGGCACGGCGTAGTTCTTGCCGGCTTTGATCCACAGGTTGGGATCCTGAGGAATGTCACCAGATGCGATCTGATCCACGGTTAGTGTGGGACTGGACATCAAACTAATAATGTACAGGGGAGGCCGAATTTAACTCATGAAATTGTATTGTGAGCTGTTATGTCTTTGAATCTTATAAACGTATAAGTGCAAGTTACTCGTTGGTGTGTAGGTACGAAAGTGGGTTAACACGTTTTGTAGAAAGTATGGCAAAGTGTGATTAAAGCTGTTTCACGTATTCTTAGTATTAAGTGAGCTGTTGCTGGTACGTTTTTAAAAAACTTGTCAGTAATGTACAGAATTTCGGACCATCATCACCAAAGTAATGATGTTCTTACTTTGGATCGTGCAGGGATGGTTCAATCATAGATTCGTGCATTGATTGTGCAACCTCTTCTTCCGTAATGAGGTCAAATGCTTCCTCCATACCCTCCCTGCCTTTCTTCTCCTCCTCTAGGGGAACATCTTCCATTGGGCCTTCATCGCCTGATAACTGTATTTCAGTGCTCCTGCAAAAAAGGTCAATGTGGGTGCTACTTAAGTATAATTCTTACACCTAAAATTTTACGTCTTATTGTAAATAGCCTAGCAGATTAAAACTGATGAAAATGTGTGTAGCTAAGTTCTGCCTGATGGGAGATTAGCATGTTTCAAAGTATTTGTGCATTGACACAGTTGTAAAGTGGGCCATTCGATCTTATCATATTACAACTTAAATAGATAAATAGACAAAATGTGACTTAAAAGGGAAATGTAATACTCACTCCACTGACCCAACATAGAACATCTTGTGTTCTTTCTCCTCGTCATTGACATTATATTCATAGGGATTTGTTGGAATAGCTCCTGCTGCAGGTATGTTAGCTCTGGACGGAGGGGGTGTTGGAATGTCTGTAATACCAGGTATGTGAGGTTTTGATTCCGGAGGCTGTACTTTCAATTCTGGATCTGCATATACAAAAGACAATCATATTACGAATTTTGGTCGGACTATTTTGATTTTACCGAGTTATTGGGAAAACTCTTGAATGAACCAAGTTGTAAATGTAAAGGGAAAATACTATCTGAATGAAAGGTTGCGCATGACCGTTTTTTATTTTGTTCTGTAGTTGCTGCCATGAGTCTTATTTACCTGAATTAGTTTCCAGGACAGCAGCTTCATCTTTCTTTACATCGTTTTCCATTTTCTCAGCATCCCTACTTTCTGCCACTTTCTCACCATCATCACTTTGTTTTTCCTCATCTTCCGCTCCTTCAGTTTGTTCATCTGTTTCGTTTTTATCTTCAGTTAAACTCTGGGCCATAACACAGTCATTGCAAACACGGGCCTTTTTACTGCAAAAAGTGGTGGTTATTCAGACTGTATTGATAAGCAATTGTATAACTGTTTAACTAATTGTTTAACTATTTTTCTACATGAAGGTTGTAAATCAGCCACTTTGTATTCATACAGTATGTTAGTTATCTCTTACATATTAGGTCCTGTGAGATGTGCATCTTTCACAGTTCTGTCGTTTAAATGGTTTTACAACGGACTGCACAATGGTTTAGCATATATCCGTTTCGGTTGAATTTGACCCTTACCTGCTGTGTGGAGTCATTGTCCAGTTGTTGCAGCAACTGTAGCAAAATATCCGTCCACATGTTCTGCAGTGATGCTGTAATAATTTTTTTTTTGTAAAATTGCATTAATGCAGTGAAAATAGCACTTCTGATTTGTCCATGTTACTTTTTTCACACGGCAAAATATACAATAATTCAAAGTAACTTTAATCCAGTAAGTCTATATCAGATGGTCAGCTGCTCTGATCCAAGTACATCTCATTTCCAATGTAGATTAAATCATAGGTGCATTAAGTAATGCACCTATGATTAAATGTACAATAAAATCTGCATTGAGCGGACTACCAAATGTTCATGGAAGAAAGTAAGTGGATGGCAGTAGTTCACCCAATGGCTACTGCACCCAATGTTGATTTCACTCTATTTCATATGTGTGCAATAATCGTCCTTGTCAATGATATACAGTCATTATTTCTGACCTTTCTGAGCATCCAAGAAAATTCTGCATCACAATTCATGCATCTTTTCACATCAGAGTCGTCCATCCATTTACCAGACGCCATTAACTTCTGTATGTACTGTAGCTTATCTGTCTTCTGCCACAGCTGGTCTTTATCTCTGCAAATTACAACAGTAATTTCTTATTCTTTGCAGCAAACAATACAAATTTTGCAAAGCAGACATGTGAAAGAAAAATGAAGGCAATAATCACCTATTCTGGTTTCTTTTAAATACCTTTACTAATTGGTCTCACTGGACTAGTCAGTAAGATTTCATGAATACGAATATCTCCATATGTTTCAGAACCACATTATTGATTTTGAAGACATAAATTCATGAATGAAATTGCACCCCTTTACACATTTTTGTTGCTGATTTATGTTTATGGCAACAACTTACATATTCAGGGAATTTGACTAAGTTTGTCCAGTTGGACTCATTATCAAAATTATTCTGCTTGTTTGCAGCTGTACACTTCAGTCACACGAAACAATATCCTAAAATTTCCTCAGAATTTTTTTGATTATCTCACGCTTAAAATGATGACAAAAACGTACTTGCACAGTTTCACTAAGTGTTTCATCATTTCTTGGTTATCGTGTTGTGTGAGTGCTAACTCTGCTTCCAACTTCTGCAACTGTTCGTCCTTATTTTTCGTCATATCCTGCACTTCGTTCTGAAATGCAACACACATATCCACGTACACAGTTTAACATTCCAACTGTACCGCAAGTGTGCATATTATGTGTAATGTATATTGACAGCTTAATACCGGCGAACACTATTAAAAGACTTACAAACCTTATACTTGAGAACTAACTTTCTCTCTTCATTCAACATCACAACTGTCTGAAAATACGAAACGTATGAAAAATATACTAAGTGTATCATACACAGCAGATAACTGACCAGTAATGGATGAAAACGTTCCTTATAAGTATATTAATAATAAACTTGTAAAATATCAAACCGTTCACAATCATACCTTCTTGAGTTGTGTGTTGAGTAATGTGCAGGATTCGTTTTTCTCAGCGTAATTCTGCTTGTATTCTTCCAACTATATTCCACAAGAAAAACATACATGAGAATGAAACCACTTTGGTCTCAGTTAATAGTTACAGATGTCACATCGAGTAGAAAGAGTAAATAACAATGCTTATTTGAATGGGTACTTTAATGTTTCCCGGGTCACTCTTAACTTTGAAATCCCTTGTGCAATAATATTTTAAAACTCTTCCTTCATCCTTATTCACGTACTGTGGAAACCGTCTTGAACGGCGTCCTAATTTGTTAAAAGAATTCGTAAATGTCAGAAAAGCCGTTCAAGACAGGTAAAAAAAATAAGAATATAAATTACAACAAAACTGCAGGGTGTCGTTGAAGACAGGTGCCGCTCAACAGGCATTTGCTTTGAGAAATTAAGTTAGTCAAATTTGACTTAAGAGTATGAGTCCAGAGTTGCAGAATTGTGCACATGGGACTGGAAAATTTATGCAGTCTGGTAGACGCCGCACTTATTCTATTTGCCTTGTGCTCTATTCTTACCCTCTTCCAAAGCACTTCCTTACTAAGCCACGCCCATCGCTGCGAAGCCTACAAGTTTCACGGAACACAACAAGAAAATACACATAAAGCGAAAGAACTCTCCACCGGTGCAAATATAGATGGACGACAAATGTTAAAAGGAGATTATAGCTGTTTTCGAGGTTTGCATTTAGAAACCAAACATTTTCTCTTAAAAGCTAAGACAAATAGGTTTTTGTACACCTTCACCAGTGTCAGCTTTCAAAGAATTACATCCTTTTTTTAAGGAAAGCAAATAAAACTCTGTTAAAAAAATCTAATTAATATTCTGAAACTACCAAGAAATTACAAAGACCGTGACAGTAAAAGGTGTTCCAGGATCATTATTTCATCAGAGAGAAACGCAAGAGTCCCGAGATATTTTAGTTAAACAGAACATGTTTCAAAACGACAGACTTACATACAATTAATATGAATTGCCGATCTGAGCTGTGTATTTTAGGGGGAATTGACCGGCTAAGCAATCGGTCTGCAAGTCTGTAAATTACGAGAGAATAATTCCAAACAAATTCTGCGTATAATGCAAAAGAGGAAGCATGCAGGTGCATTAAATTGGCAATTTACTTTGCTTTCTCTTTGGTGCTCGTTTCACGATAAAAATAACAGTGGTAAAAGTCGCCCCAGCGAAAATCACAATAATTCAAAGCTGACAGGACAGCTTGATTGCATTAGTACACATTTATGCAAAACGAACATCAAGAAAAAATGTAATGTACGATCACCCTGCAACATAACCTAAGCGAAGTGAGCTTAGAAAACTACCTCCTCCTGCTGGCGTTGTCTTTCTATCTGTCGTTCCTGTTTGAGTTTATTCAGCTCCTGTTCTAAGCTCTCAATGACCGACGTCTGGTGCTCCAGTTTTTGAGACATTTCCGTCACACCGCTCTGCTGACTTTTGTATCCCTAATGGTTAAAAACAAATTGATATCAACACGGCAAAGAACTGGGTGGTGCACAAGGCACAAATCCCTAGGTTAACGCACACTTTTCAAATATTTCAGATCAAATATGCCGGCACATAATTTCCAGTCAGGAGATAAAGCACAGTGGTCACCTGGAGAAATGTGTAGAAAAACACGAGACTGCTATGTATTCAAGTAAGACACATGTACCTTACCTGGTACTATTCTGGATATTTTCGAACATGTATAAACGTTTGTGTGTGAGACGATCTCCGTTGCATTTAATGGAATATTTCATTGTGAGCAGCTTCAATTATGAAAGAATACCGTTGAAATGCAAACAACTGAACTAAGAAAACAGAGAAAGATTAAAAGGTCCTACCTTCAGCATATCCTGGTACTGCATTTGTTCGGAACTGAGCTGGAAACGCAGCGCTGACAATTCCTGCTCTAAACTTGACTTTGCAACCTCTGCGTCCTTTTGTGACCTTTTGACCTCTGACCTTACGACCTCCACCTCCGACCTACTTTTCTCAACTTCCTGTTCCTTTTCAAACAGTTGGCTTTTCATGTTTTCAGTGGCCGTCTTTAGCGTTTCCAATTCATTTCTCACCTCTTCCAATTCTACCTCTAAATCATCCCGCATTTTATTTGACTGATTTAATTCAGTTTCCACATCAGTTTTCAAGCTTGTAATTTTCTCAAGTTTTCCTTGTAACTCAGTGACTTCCTGAGTACTTGTTTCAAGACTGGCCTGCATTTCACATTGCGATTTGTTAAGATTTTCCGAAACCAAAGACTTCTCTCTTTCGAGTACTGATAAGTTCTGTTGCAATTCGCTATTTTTCTCCTTTATTTCTCCCAGTTCCATTTCAAGAGTTTTCTTGCGGTCTTCTTTTTCTTCAAGGTCTTTGTTCATCCTCTCAACGTCCTGTTGCCGTGCAGTTAACTTTCCATTCAATTCATTCATTTCTTTTTCCTTGTCTTCCATTTTCTCCTGTAATTTACCAATTTCTATCGTGAAATTCTGTATCTGGACTTCTGTATTTTGTTTCTCGTTTCTTAGACCTTCTAGTTCTTCCTGTAAGTTCTTCACTGTTTCTTCGCTGGTTTTGAGATTACCAAGAACTTCTCTCAGCCTGGAACATCCCTCAGCAAATTTATCTGACAAATTGCTGCACTCGCTTTTCAAATTCTCCTCTGAAGATGTGAGTGTCATTACTTTACTCGACAATTCAAACATTTCTGTTTTACCTCTCTCAATTTCTTCATTTCTTTCCACTACAATCTTTTCCATTTCTTCAACCTTGTCCTTTAATTTTGTCGCTATTTCTTGCTGTTTTCTTTCCTCCTCGTCTTTTTTCTCCAAAATATCTTTCAAATGAGTTTCAGTCTCATTGAATTGTCTTTTGATATTTTCTAATTCCTTTTCAACCTTTTCCTTTTCGTTTCTCTCATCCTGAAGTTTCTCATTTAGAGTAACCAACTTTTCCTTAACAGACTGACCAAAACTATCCTGCAACTCTTTAAGTTGAACATTTAACTTTTCTTTTTCCTTTTCTAAACTATCTATGTTTTCATTAAGACCTTTCTTATCTTGTTCAAGACTATTTCTCTCCGCTTCAATTGATTTCAAATTGCTTCCAACAACACTACACTCTTCCTGAATTTCTTTTATTCTTTCCAACAAATCCCCATTTTCCTTCTCAATTTCCTCTTTTTCTATTACAAGTGCCTCACTACTTTGTACAGCCTGACTAAAATCATCATTTGTTGATTGTAACCTTTTCTTCAATTCCTTAATCTGATCATCTTTCTCTGTTAAAAGAGTTTCAATGTCTGCGTTCTTATTTTCTAACTCAACTAGCTGCTTTTCTTTTCTCTTTGTTTCTTCATCCTTTGCTTGATACTCCTTTTCTTTAGTCTTAAGTACTTCCTGCAAGTCTTCCACTTTATTGTCTGTGTCTGCATTGCTGATTTCTGATTGACTTATAAATGTTTTGAGTTCAGCCAACTGAAGCTGAGCACTTATAAGTTCCTCTGATTGGTCATTGATGGTGAACCGATCAGTTTCCGCCTGACAGCGAAGCTCAGAATTTCTTGCTTCAGAAGTTCGTAACTCAGTTTGAAATTGCTGGCGTTCTTTTAACATCTCCATGACCATGGCCTGGATTTCATGACCTTCAACGTCCTTATTAAAAAATCAACAACACGACAGTTATTACTGATAACCGATGCATCATGTCATTACGAAATTATGATCGTAGATTGTGGCGAATGGCACTACAGTTTTTACTTGTCTTTTCCATTTACAGAGAATATTTTCACTAATTCTCCATGTATTTCATAGAATAAACAAACCTTATTTGATGAAGAATAATTTTTATAAAGATTACAATATGTGTAAGCGTTAAATGAAGGTGCATTAGGAAAAGAAGACTAAACCGACTCAATTAATTTCAAAGTTTCCAGAGGCCGAAAGACAAAAAATGCGAGAATTAACCTGTGATATGCTGTACAATTGAAATACTGAAAGGCATTACGGGATTTCTTTATACACTTACTGAAAACGGATAAAAACTGATTGTCTAAGAATCTGGAAACCTTTTGACAGTCTTACAAGATAAAGCGATCTGCTAAAACCAAAAGCTATCAGTAAGATTAATTGCAGTTACAGTGAAAAATGAGGTCACGTATCTGCAAAGAATATGTTTACATTTGTAAAAAGAAAGTCCATCTAAGGGTATAAATTATCGTTTAAATCAGAAAATAAATACAACCATCCTCAGACGCACAAAATGACACCCACAACACGATCTGCCTTATTTACAACGAAGATAGCTTAAAGGGGGGCAAAAATATTGACCACACTACCACAAATGAAAATAAATATACCCACATCTACCACAAAAGGACCACCACCTTATTTACAATTCCTATGTACAAAAGAAATTAACTAAGTGCAGGATTCCTAAACGGAATTATTTACCTCCTTCTTCGCACCGTCAGTGGCGTCGAGGGGCTTTGAATCCACCACTGCCGTGGGATTTAGTACAGCTTTGAGACTCTTCATTTGCTGGTCCAGGATTGTCTTTTCCGTGGATATCTTATCGAATTCTTCTTTGCTCTTTTGCAGACTCTCAGCCAGCTCTTTGTTCTCCTTCTCCAACTTTTCCATCTTCTCTTTGTATTCTTTGTTGATCCTTTCTTCTTCAGTTTGTGCCATAGATTCTCGGATCTTTAAAACTTCATTCATGATTTCGATATTCGTTTCTTCTTTGTTTACTATAGACTCTGCCAATGTGTCCAGCTTCACTTCCAGATCTTTCTTCTGCTGAACAATGTGATCTTTCTCTTTCTCTGCAGCCATGAGGAGATTCTTCACTTCTTTGACTTGCTCATCGCCCTGGGTCAGTTGCTTGCTTAGCCCTTCTGTATCAGATTTTAGTTGTTTATTCTCTTCACTGTATTTCTTTATTTTTTCTTTCGCTAGATCCATTAACTTCACACCCTTTCCTTCTAGATCTGCCAGCATCTTACGAAGTTCAGCATTTGAATGTTTAAGCTGTGAATTAACAGTCTCACTATATTCTAGCCTTTCTGTTAAGTCCTGTACTTTTGTCTGAAGATCATTCACCTTTTCTTGGCCGACTACATCCTTTCCTTCAGCTCCTTCTCCAGCAGGTTTATCTCCTTCTGCTTTCAATTTGTCGATCTTCTCTGCAAGCTCATTATTTCTCTTATTTACCTGTGCTAGTTTTCTGTCTAGCAGTCCAATTAATCTTGATTTCTGTTCTTCAATCATGGTTTTACTCTTCAGTTCCATCTCGACCGCCTTCAATTCAATCTGAAGAGCAGCGTTCTTTCGTTGCAGGACAGTTAACTGTCCCTTGGCCTCTATCATATCGAAATTAGCAACTGCGGCAGTAGAGCTACTCACTAGAGCGTTCTGTCGATCCAATTTATCCTTCATATTACGTACAGCCTTTGTAGCTTCGTCAATTTTTCCATTGTAGAATTCTTGTCTTTGTGCCCAAGTTTCTTCTTTCAATTTCAATTCATTTTTTAGTTTATCACACCTGTAAATAAACAATGAAACTACTTTGATGAAAACATAAACATTAAATTATATCTGAACACTTCCCCTTCTAATTGAATGATCACCTCTTTTTGGAAAGAAATTTATTACACCCGGTTTGAGACAATCAAATTCCCCATTTTCCTTGTTCCATGGCCACATAATATTTGTGGACTAATTGCAAATTTGTCAATCTGTACAGAATACTGTACAAAGACGAAGTTGGCTTTTTTATTTAATTGTTTGCATAACATCTCCTGCCACATTTTGAATTAGAATTTTAAAAGAATTAAATAAGAAATAAAATGGTAGCCGACAGATATTGCACACGGCAAAATATGGTCACCTTGGACATGATCTGTAAGAAGTCGATATGGAAATTTTTAATTTCATTGATATTTATGAATAGTTCAGCTATTCAGCCAAGTTCAATTTTTATTTTTCTTCCCGATCGCCACACTTTGAAAATCCTGGCCATGTTATGTAAAATCCAAATGATTAGAAAAAAGATAGGACCGGAGGACCTGTGCTGATTTATAGTGTAGATACAAGTGATAAAAAGGACAGTAAATATAGACTCAATTTTAATTTTAATGCCCTACATTATACTGTTTTCCACTATATGAGGTCAGTGTATGTACAAAAAAGGTGGCAAATTCATTTTTCCCTAAAAAATAGGTCCATATGGACCTGAGCTCATTTGGCATTATAAAAAAACTATGACAATCTAAGTCATGTGTATAAATAAAGTGTATCTGATGAAATTTCCAATATGTAATCTAAGAAAAACACAAATATGGCTGCCAAACTGGAAATATATGTTGCACGAATATACTTTTTATAAGAAATAAAGAGGGAACCTAGGTGCATAAGACTGTCAAATATGAAGTTTGTTCCATCAAAT